>JAQZBX010057591.1:0-17927 GCA_029593785.1 Cabassous unicinctus
GCAGGTCGGGGAGTGGATGGCGCCTGTCAGGAAACCGAGGCTGCCCGGGGCCCCTCAAGCCACCTGGCCAGGAAGGGGGCTGCAGCATCTGCCTTGGGGGTGGGGGTGGCATTGAGGGCCATGTCTTGGTAATCCACGTGTGGCTGAAGAGCCATTGATTTATGCATCTGCCTGTTCTTCATTCATTCCCTAGTCAGTAAGCCAGCTATTTATTTACTCACTCTCCATGGGATGTGGCTAAGCCTCCAGTGCTGGAGTCAAGCAGGTGTCATGCTCAGCACCTTGCTTGTGGACAACCTTGGACCCACCACTTCACCTCACCTCTCTTTGCCTCAACTTACTTATCTGTAAAATGGGAATAAAAGAGTTCCTACCTTATGGAGTTGGTGGGGACATTTAATGAGATGATGACGGTATCGTGTTTCACACAGGGCCTGACAGGAAGCAACCAGTGTCACTGTTACTGCTATCACTAGTCCTATAATTCGAAAGATATGATAAGAGCACAGTCCAGAGAGTACCAGGCTCGAGACACCAATCTGCTGGGTTCCCTTGAGCAAGTAATTTGATAATCTCTTATTAGAGGGTATGACTAGGTGAGCAATTAGTATGTACCAGGCACTGGAGATTGATGGGGGAGGCAGACAGATAAATAGATGCAGTGCTGGGGCCTGTGGGGGGTTCATGGAGGACCTCCTAGAGGAGGGGACTGTTAGGCTGGGTTTTGCAGAATGAGTAGGAGTTTTCTGGATAAATGTAGAGGAAGTGCATTCTAGGCAGTGGGAACAGCATAGTTAAAACCCTGAAAGGCCATCTAGGCTAAGGGAACAAGAGGTAGCTCCAGATGGCTGGAGATGGGGTGTACATGGGGACATAGAGGAGGGTGCAAGGTCCCAATTAGGAAAGGCCTGAATGACAAAGCTAGGAAGTGGCAACACCATCCAGTGCCAAGGCTCCTGGCACTCCAGTCACTGGTTCTAAGAGCTGCCATTTCTTGGCCCCTACTATGCCCTGGGCTCTCTATCGACAGGGTCCCCCTTAACCCCACAGCCACTCTGAGAGATGGCTCTCGTGTCACCGTTTGGACAGATGGCAAGATTGAGGCCCAGAGGGTTAAATATCTATCCAAAGCCTCACAGCTAGGAAGGGGCAGAGCCTGGATTCAAACCCAGGTCCATGCATCTCTTCACTCAGGCCCTTGCCACTCCTGCAGGGCAATTGTGGAGGGGCACAGCCTAGGCCAGGGGGAGGGTGTGTGGCATGAAACTGTAGGTGGGGCTGAGTGTGCACGTGTATTAGAGAGGTATACATGTATGTGCATATATATGCATGCACTCCCGTGAGTGTAGGCGGCATGCCTGCAGTGTGAGCAGGCATATTCAAGAGCGTTTGGGTACTTGCGTGCATGTGTATATACATGTAGGCATGTCTGTTGTGTGCACTTGCACATGAGTGTACCACTGTGCACGTGTTTTATGGCTGGGTCCAGGCATGGTCATGCATGAGTGTGATTGGGTGCATTCCTGTGCACACATGTGGGGGGTTGTATGCACACATGTACACATGGGCATGACCACAGGAGTTCACGTGTGTACAAGCACGCTTGTGTGAGACTGAGTGCATTCTGTCCCGCGTATATGTCCAGGAAGAGATCTGTCTGGGCATGCCTGTAGCTTGTGCACATGCCTGTGCAAGAAGGAACATGTGCTGTGGCTGGGTGCATTCTCGGGAGGGTGCGGGTCTCCCTGCGTGTATATCTCTCACCAACCCCAGGCAGCCTCAGCCGCAACTCCCAGACAGAGGCCGATAAAAGGGACTCCCCTTTCTTCTCATGCAAACGGCCAGTCTCTGTCGATACTAGGAGACTCGGAATATTTTCAGGTAGTGATTTTCATATAAAACAACGACAGCCTCATAAATCAGGTCGATGCTGCCGTCATCACATCCTCTGGATTTAGCACGCACAGGGGCTCACTGCAGCATAAATCACACACGTTGGAGCTGGTCCGGGCTGCATTATGTAAGCGGAGCCTGAGGACTGTCACTCCCACTGGGGCCCACCTCAGCCCGGGGGCGGGATGCGTGTCCAGCATCACCGAAGCCGGGGAGCCCCACTCTGAGGGGCCCCAAGAGGCAGGCACTGGCTTGGCTGAGCCATATCCTCTCTGTCTCCCACAGGCTGTGAGGGACCAGTCCTCCCGGGAAGGGATGGGAGGGTGGTCCAGGGTGGCCAAAGCTCCTCCAGACCTGCTGGCCAAGCAGACTTCAGGACAGAGGAGGGGGAGAGGCTCTCAGGAGGGACAGAGTCATCCTGCCCCATCCCCACTGCTCCCTGCTGTGTGTCTTTCGGCAGGTCATTCAACCTCTCTGAGCTTTAGTGTCTATAACATGGGGATATTGATCACACCTCACCGGGATGGTTATGGGGATTGGCTGCAGGGCACACAGAGGGTCACAGCCCTTTTTCCCCTGCTGCTGTGATTGTTCCTATTGCTACTACAGAAACTAGCTGAGGTCTGGAGAGAAAACTCCACCTTGGGTAGGAGCCAGCCTGAGCAGCCTACTTTGTCTACACTGATAGTGCACTGCTGGAACCCATGGGTCCCTCATGCCAGAGAAGGGGCACTGTTTGGATGGCCTGGTCAGCTCTGAGCCAACACTGCCCAAGGTCAGCAGACAAGATGGCCCAAGAGGTCATCTCAGCCATGCCCCTGCCTCCGCATAATATGGAACCCATCCCAGCTAGAGGCAGATCTTTCACAGCATAGAGGGATATGTAAGTGGGGCCAGAATCTCAGGCTCTTTTCTTCAGCTCCCTAAACCTCAGTTTCCCCAACTGTGAAATGGGAACAATAAAATGGCCTGCATCCTGGGGCTGGGAGCTAGGTTCAGTAAGATAATACACAAAAAACACTAAGCACAAGGCATGCCATGCACACAGGGCTCAGAGGTTGCCTGGTTATTTTATTACCTCCATCTTTCATGAAGGTAATTCCATTTGCTCTTCTTTTGAATTGAGGGCCAGTCTTCCATTCAAAGGTGGCACACCTTTGCCCCTTCTTCCTTCTGACTCTCCTCCACTCCCCATCTTGTCTGTGGCTCATCAGCTTCTGGGTCCCACCTGGACAAGGGACTGGGGCCACCTGGAGGTACCCTCCGTGGTGGCATGCAAACTTTCAGACCTCAAGCTGCACCCAGAGAGGGGGACCTGCAAAGGGCCGGGGTGGGGTGGGGGCTGGGCTCCTTCTGAACCAACAAAACAACTGCCCACCCCCGTGAGAAATGGGGAGCCCAAACTCCCAGGTCTTCGGCAGAACAAGAGGACTCTAGAGGCCAACCCACATCCAGAGTCCAACGCTGGGTGGCCTTGGGCAAGCCGCTTGCTCTCTCTGAGCCTCAGTTTCCTCATCTATAAAATGTGCCTAATGCTAATGCTAGCTGTGAGTTATCATTCACGTCTGTGCTCATCAGGGTGGGGTGATCAGGTGACCACCTGACAGCCCCCCCTCCAACCCAAAGGACCTCAGATGTAGACTTCTGAGAGCATCTCCCAGTAAGGTTTGGCACTGGTCATGGAGACACGTGAATGGAATTGCAGGCAGACATGCTTGGCTTTGCCTGGTAACCAGACCACATGCTCCTTGATGCCCTGCAAATTAATATATTTTAAATACACTACTTTTCCCCCTACAACCCCATTTCCTTGCCTTGTGACTTCTCTGTGTTAAAAGCTGGATTTTTTTTAAAAGTGAGGATGTAAAAGACATGTGCTCTTATAACCTCATGGGCCCTCTTTGGTTGACAATATATACCAGGGGTGACCCCTCCTCTTCTCCCTGAGCAGCACTGGCTTTCGAGCGCCCAGCCCTGCTCCCACCTCATAGCACCCCCATGCTGCCTCCTCCCAGACTGGGGTCCTCAGGAGCTGCAGCTCACTGCACCCCACCCCTCACCTGCACTAGTCACCCGCTCACGTCCTTCCTAACACAGAACTCACATGCATTCCCTTTTCAGCCTCCAGCTCTTCCTTTTGTGTCTCACTGGGAGCCTCATGGGCCTTTTGCAAATAGTTCAGCTGCTGTTTCTCAGATGCTCACCATTAGGGCTACCAACACGTGACTCCGTTTCTCTCTCCTCCTCTTCTCCTCTTACTCTCCTCTCACCTCTCTGTCTCATCTCTCCCTTCCTCTCACTCTTCCCGTTTCCCACACTCCTGCCCACAGAGTCCCAGCCAGGCCTCTCCACATTCAAGGCCTAGCCTGTCCCGAACAGCCCTGGGTTCAAATCCTCCCTCTTCCGCTTCCCAGCTATGGGCCTGGGGAAAGTCATTTCATCTTTCTGGGCCTCATTTTCCCTGTCTGTAAACGCAGGACAATAAAAGTGTCTACTTCATAGGGTTACGAGAGCAATCGTGAGAAAACGCACGAGGCATTTAGTGCAGCGCCCCACGGGGTCAGCTGGCGATGCACGGGCCACAGTGGTTGTGGCAGGTGCTGGTTCTCCTGCTGTCGTTATTGTTACTGTTACTCTCAGGCAAGAAAAAGCGAGGAAGCATGATCCAGGAAGCTGGAACAGCCTCAGTGAAAGCCTCTGAAGTATAATGCGGCATGGCTTGCATGGGGGCTTGGGGAAAAGAGAACGGGCCCCTCGGAACTTGTGAGAATTTTCATCCCATCCCGAAGTTCAAAGGAAGACTTAACTGTGGTGGGAAGAGACTGGTTTGCTCTGGGAACCAGGGCAGTGACCCTGTAAATCATGCTCAGTGGAGGGATGCAGGAGCGTCGAGAATTCCTTCCCCATTCTTCCAGATTTCCACTAAGTGGCCTCCCAGACTCCATCCTCAAAATAGTGCTCAGATTCCAGGGCTGAGAATGGTGAGGCACAGCCATCTCTGGAATGAGGGCTATGGGGACTTGGGATGCCTCCAGAACCAAGTGTCTTGTCCTCACTTCTTGTCTCATACAGAAGTGTCAGAAGCCTTGGGAAGAGCCACCCGGGGAGACTGATTTCCCTCCCACAGTCTGTCCCGTTCCCAGCAAACAGCCCTCTATGGGCCTACTCCTCTTCAGCTCAAGAACCTAGCATGGCTGCCACTGTCTGCCAGCTACAGTTCCAATCCTCCTGCTGCCATTCGAGACCCTTTACACTGGGCTGGGCATCCACCTGCTTTTCCACCTCTTTTCCCCAAGCTCCAACCCTCCGACCACACCGAAATCCCCTATTTTAGCCCCATCAGATGGTCCAATATTCCCCCAAAATCCTTCAAGTCTTTTACATCTCCATGCTGTTCCTTCTGCCTGGGATGATCCCATTTGCTTTTCCCTTCTTTCTGGAAAACTCCTACTGATCCTCCAAGATCCACCTCAAATGGTACCCGTCTCAGTGAAAGTGATCTTGAGTCAGCCCTCCCTCTTCTGTATGCGCCCAGCATATACTTCATTCGGCCGAGGAGGCACACATCTGTGTTATCACCTGTGGAGACCCAGGGGATCACAGCCAAAAAAGGGCTCTTAGGAATAATTTGTCCTAGCCCTACTTTTTTAGTGACAGAATTCTCTGTTCACATAAAATGGAAAAAACACAGAATTCCAAAATATAAAATGGATAAATGTAGGCAGATTGGCTCTGGCTGCAGGAAGGACAAGGGACTGTGTTAGTTGGGACTCTTTGGGTTGCAAGTGACAGAAACCCAACTCACAATTGTGGAAGCCAAAAAATAAAAATAAAAGGGAATTTATAGGCCCACATAACTGAAAAGGCCAAGACATCAGGTATGGCTGGATCCAGGGCTTGAAACACTAACATTAGGAATCTGTTTTGTGTCTTGGCTCTACTTTCCTTTGCATTCTATTCACTCTCAGACAGACTTTCCCCAAATCACAACCAAGATGGTCCACAGCCACCCCAAAGGAAAAGCCTTTCCTTCTGGATAGTTCCAGCAAAGGTGCCAGGGAAAATGTCTGTTGGCTCACGTTGGCCAGACTTGAGTCATGTGACTGTGTCAAGCCAATCACTGTAGCCAAGGCAATAGGCTGATCTCACTGGCCAATCCTGGGTCATCTGCCATGCTCTGGGTCCAGGACCACCTTAACTGTGGACAGTGAGAGAAAAGAGATTTTCCCAAGGTGAAATCTGGATGCTAGCACCTAAAACAGGAACCTCGTGAGACCTTTCTGCTGAAACCTTCCGCCACTGGCCTTTTAGCCTCCCAAGACATTTTCTGAAACCCTAAGATTCTGAAGGACATGGTTTGAAAATCACTCATCTAGCCCCATTTTATAGAAGGAAAAATGAAGGCCCAGAGAGGGAAAGTGGCTCCCCAAAAGTCACACAGCACATTCCTCATCACAGTCTCAGTTCCTTGAAAGTGCCTGTGGTTCTCTGATGCTTCTCTTCCCCGCCGGGACCAGAGCATCTCCATTACTGGGTCTGGCTGAAAGGATTTGTCAGTTGTCGGCTTGCTTGTCTAACTAAATTAATGTTTTACATTTCTCCTCCAGTTTGCAAACTTTTAAAAAATTAATCCCATCATTTCAACAAGTGTAACAACTAAATTATCATCTTTACATGATTAAGGAGCCTGCCGCGTCTTCTCTTGGCAAACACTGCATGCACATAATTTTACTAAATGTAATAAACCAACCATAGAACTATTAATTTTGCCATGGTATTCATAACAATTAGAAACGCATGAACCTTAAAATGATAAAAACTGAATGGAATACTGAAATTGCAGGAAATCCCCAATTCTCCCTCTGTAGCCTGAAGGCAGTGTCATGAGAAGCAGATTAGGGTCAAGAGACAGAATATGAATGTCATTTGCCTCTTAGCTCCAATGTGATACACCCAGAATGAGACAGACCAGGGTGGGAGGACTTACTCAATGAAGCTTTACCCCAAACCTAGACACCTAGGAAGAACTCAAGGTATTGGGGAGAAAATCACCTACCTTTTCAGAGGTTTAAAATAGCCTCTAAGAGTGTCACGTCCTGGAATAGTAAATACATGGCACAGGTGCCACCACTCCCCCTTCCCACACCCATGGCAGACATTGATAATTGATCACAGCACTCTTTCCTTCTGACTACAGCTAGATTGGCAATCTTCTCAACACAGCTCTCTGAAGTAGGCATTACCAATCAATCATGAGATGATCTAATTTCCCATTCTAAATTTAGTCCAATCTTGCTAGTTTATAAGGAGAGAATCCAGACTGCAGAGAAGGAAATGATTTGCTCAAGGTCAGAGAAAGATGCAGGGATGGAGTCTCAGGTAGAAAGTAAGACACTGTGGCTTTATTACAGCAGACCAGGAGGTCGAGCCCTCCGACAGACTGTTCTTCTCAACCTCCTAAACGAAAGGCCTTCCCCACAGACCCCCTACCTGCCCCATCATCCTCTCATTTCTTCCTCCTCCCACCATTTTGTCAAATTTCTATAGCCCGTTCCTTTCCTGAATTATCAGTGGAAAAACACATTGGTACAACTTTTCTAGAGAACAGTTTGGCAGTTTGCATCATCAAAAGTGTTTAACATAAAATACCTTATTGCTTCCAACTTCAGAATTTATCTCAAAAATGGAGGTGGAAAACTGCCCAGAGAGGATGTCCGTTGTGGTGTTGTTTTGAAAGGATTAAGATGGAAAACAACAAAATACATGGAATGATTTTTTTTAAAGTTTAATAATGGAATATTTGTTAACACAAAACATGACCACAGTGTCTTTTAGGGAGAAATGCAATTTTTCAAACAGTGTATGTAGTCTGGTGTCATTTCTATAAAGAAAAAACACAAATAGGCATATACATATCCAAGGTTGCCATATACAGTTGCCCAGGCTATACACTGGACAACTACAATCATTTAGACTACAATTTGAATGGTGCCTGCTGCAGCTGAGTATTGTAGCACCTCTGCAGCTAGCTTAAAAGGTATGAGAGGTTATTTACCAAAGTAGTAGAAATGGCTATTTTGGGGAGAGGGTTATTTTTTTTTTCAATATCCCTGTGCTGATTTCCCAATATTTCTATAATGAGTGTGGCTCACTTATGTAAAAAATATAAAATAATAGCCCTTTCAAAGCACTTTCCTCCTTGTAGCCTATTCATTATATATCCTGGCTTACTTTGGGGGGAAGTGTGTTACATGTTACCATACTGAATAAGCAGAAGCAGTCCTGGGCTTTTTGAGTTTCAAGTCATTAAGACATTAAGCAATGACCCACGAGCCATTGTTGGCAGAACTGTGAGGGAGAGGGAGAGCGCCCCACCCTGGTGTCAGGCGGGGGAAGCCTCCCTGGGGAGTCACACCTGAACCATGGTTTGAAAGGTGCATTACAGGGAAGCATAGATATCTCACTAGACCAAACATCTGGGGTCAATAGCTGAGCATTCAGCCCCAAAAATTGTTCCCCAAAGATGGCAGCTCATTCCTTCTGTGCATCTATGATCCCCACACTTTGAGTGAAAGACAGGGCTTCTGAATAGGCCAGGGAATCAGCATTTCCCTTCCTTGGCCTCCAAATGCTTCCTCATAGGCCAAGAATCTCTCCCTTCTCCCCTGAGGATGCAGAATGCATCACAAGCCCATTCCTAAATAAAAGGTGCTGGACTCAGAATCGTGAGCCCTGGCCTTCGACCCCAGCTCTGCTATGTGGTCTTAGGCACGCCTCCCTGCTACCCCGGCCTCAGTCTCCCCACCTGTAAATGGAGGTGTGGATTTGATGTTTCTAAATGTCCTTCCAGGCCTGAGAATTTGACTTTCTGATACTGCACTGGTCTTGGCTTCAGACAAGATTCAGACCAGGCTTGGTGTTTGATATCTTACCCCTTCCCATTCTGGGGCAGTTTCCTTTCCAAGCCTTGAGGTCTTTGCATAATGCCCTGGCAAGACCCAATACCTGAGGCCACCTTTTCTCAGGACTTGGTTGACCAAGAGGGTGGAGTCACTCAGTCATTCAGTGAACATGCACCAGCCCCTATGATGTGCTAAGGTCTGTGGTGGATGCTGGGGATGCAAAAATGAATAATGCGTAGTCCCTGCCTCCAAAAAGCAACCAGCCTGGGACAGGAGACAGAAAAGAAGGCAGATCATTTCCATGTAGTGTGGCCTTCCAGGCAGTAAAGCCAGTGTATGCAGTATAGAGGTACAAGACAGAGAAGAGAATGCTTGGGGTATTGAAAGCGGTTCATCACCTTAAGTGTGGGGTGGGAGGCTGGATGGGTGAGACGCAGGGCTGGAGAGATGGATGGGGTCCAGGCTACGTGGGTCCTTGTAGGACACAATGAGAAGTTAGGACTCAAGGGCACTGGGGAGCCACAGAAGAATTTTGAGCAGGAGAGGTGCCTCTGGCTGCCACGTGGAGGTGAAAGTGGACGTAGGGAGGTTGTTGCACTTGTCCAGGAGAGAGAAGATAATGGCATCAACGGGGCAACTAAAGTGAGGGTGGGGAGAGGTGAATGGATTTAAGAGAGCTTTGGGGGGATGATTCTCCAAGACCTGGTGATGGTTGTGTCTGGGACTGATGAGGAGAGAGGAGTCGAGTGGGCCTCCAGGAAAGACCGAGGTGGTCCTGTGATTTGTGAGACCAGCGATCTCAGAGGAGAGCCAAGTTGGTGTGGGTGGGGGGTGGGCTAAGTTTGGGACATGGCGACTTGGAGACATCAGCTGTCCACAGCTAACCACACCGCAAAGACTCTAAAACAAAAAAAGTCAAAAAACCGTGTTGGTCAGACAACTTGTGACAGTCCACCGAATGGATGCATGCAGCAGAAAAGTGGTCTCAGGGTGTTAAACACAGGTTTTGAAAGTTGGTGTCTAGACATGGAAGACTAGCCAGCACGACCTCACTTAAACAGAAAGCTCTGCTAACCAGAAGGTCATGTTCCAGGCACAACGACCTAAAAACCAGAAGATCCGAGTTTGCATTGGGCCCCTGTCACCGGCCAACTGTGTGACCTTGGGCAAGTTCCTTTAACTCTCTGAGCCTCGTGGGGTTGCTTCGAGGATTGGAAATAAGATGGTGTGTGTGTAGGTGAGAGAGAGAGAGGCAGAGGGGGAAGCTGAGGGTGGGAAAATGCTGGGTGCGTCGCACCGTTATCGATCGATTATTCCCACGGAGACAGGGCAGTGCCAAGCCCAGCCAATGCCACAATCCAGCGGTCTACGGTGATCCTGCTTACTTGGCACCTGGCTGCAAAGAGCCTGCCCTGCCTCGCCTGTTCGCAGTCCCCGGACATGTCCGAGGCTCCGTTGGCCGAGGAATCAGAGCAAAATCAATGCGAGCAATGTAGTCAAAACAGCGTCGGCAGGCATCGCGCCATCGGGAGTGAACATTGCCGCGACTCAATCATGTCCCTTATCTGGCAGTTTGTTCTCCAAAGTGAGCTCTAGCCTCGCTGCGAACCCAATAAGTCTTTCGGTTTGACTTGAAACTCCATATTTTTCCTCTTTAAAAAAAATGTCACCGGCATTCCTTGGTTTCATTACTCTTAGTTGCCTCGGCTCTGGCTGTAGGGAAATCACTAGTGGAAGGGAGACTGCCTGCACCCATGGCCAGGCCAGCCCGGGACCCAGGTGGCCGGTGCCGGACACAGCCTGCCTTCACCAAGCTTACCTGGACCGTGACCCTCCTCCCTGAGCTGGCGCCACCCCAGCTCACAGGCTATAGACCCTGGAATCTTCTGGAGCCCCCCAAGGCCTCCCTGCCTTGGGGCCAGCTGGATGGAAGCTGCCCCTCTGCAAGCCCCTGACCATGACTTGTCAAGTCTGTCTGTCTCTCTCCTGGTCTCTATCTCTGATTGTTATGCTTCTCTCTCTCGCCCTCTGTCTTTTTCTATCTCTGCCCCTTTTTTTCATTCATCTCTCCATTTATGTATTCAACAAACATTTATGGAGCACCTACTATTTGCTGGGCACTGTTCCAGATGCTGGAGATACAACAGCAAGACGATCACAAGAGTAAACGGAGATGCGAATAGAGGTACACAGCGGACGATATTTTCCGAAGATGACCGCAACAATGTCACCTGTCTCTCAAGCTCAAGAGGACTCTATGTCCCCTCGCCCTTGAGAATGGGCAGACCTGGTGTCTGCCTGCCCAGCAGAGTTTGGCAGAAGCGTTGCTTTGTGACTTCCAAGACTGGGTCATAACAACACCATGCTCTCCGGGAGGGACTCACTCTTGGAATCGGCTTCCATGAGATGAGGAAGCCCAAGCAGCTGGTGGAGAGAATTGGGTGGAGAGGAAGAGATACTCCCAGCCAACAGCCAACCTGCCAGTCCTGTGAGTGAGCCAGCTGGAGAGTGGATCTTCCAATCCCCCGTCAAACCACCCCAGCTGATGGCAGCTCAGAGCAGAGATGAGTCTTCCCTGCTGAGTCCTATCCAAATTGCAGATTCATGAGCCAAATCAGCGAGCGATGCCGTTTTAAGTTATGGGGTCATTTGTTACACGGCAATAGATAACTGCAACAGCATAAAAAATAATGTGAGGTCATGATGAATGCTAGAAAGAAAAATCTAAGTAGGTAGAGAGTAAAGGAAGTTGAGGTGGAGGGTGGTATGAAGCATGACAGAGGTGGGCCTCCAACCCAGCCCTACTTGACCCCAGTGCCCAAGATGTGTTCACCAAGCTCTGGAGACATGATGGGGCCACAGTCAACGTCTGTTAAAGCAGGAGGAGCCTTAGAGGCAGTCTCACTCCCAGGGTGGAAATTCTGACCTCAAAGTCCCCTAGCCTTTGCTTGCATACTTCCAGTGATGGAGAGATCACTATCTACCCAGGCAGCCTTGCTGGACAGCTGTGGCTAAGAGGAAAGTCTTCTTCCCCTTGAGGAAGACCTGTCTCCCTGTACTGCCTTCTGAGGCCACGTGGACACAAGCTTCAGTCCTGCTTGCCACATAACAGGGCGTCCCCCTGACTACCTCTAGCCCCTCCTGCATTCGCTCAGTGAAAGGGTCTAGCCAAATGACTGGTGCACTCTGAGCTTATTCAGGACAGGGTTGGAATCCTAGCCAGGGAAATCATCTGCCATCATACAATGGTGGACATTGACGTAGTATTCAGTGGCAGAGTGTGTGCAGAATTAGGCTTCTGGGCCAAAATTGCCAAACCCCAGAAATAATGGGTAAAATCCTTCCCACGTACTCACTGGCTTTTTTGAAGAAACTGTCCACCAAGAGGGTCTTGAGCTCCACTCCATCCACCCATCCCCCCAAAAATGTTAAGGATCCCTGGAATAAAAGCATAGGTTTTGGAGTCACCAAAGACCTGAGAGTTTTAGAGTCATACTGACTTGCTGTGTGAACTTGGGCAAGCTGCTGCCCCTCTCTGAGCCCCCAAATAAAATCAGTCCAGAAGTATGGAAGACCTCCAGCTGTTTCCCCAACCTTCACTAGTCTCCGAGGCCCCCAACATGATTTCTGCCTTGTCCATGCTCTTTCTCTGCAAAACTATCTAGTTAGGCTGTTGTATGGGAATTCCACACACGTGCATGATTGTTTTGTAAATTCACAACTTCTATAACAAAAATGTAGTTTTAAAAATCTATCTAGTTCGTATTTTCTTCTAAGCGGACTTCCTTCTTTCACTTAAATAAACTTAGGTTCAAGGAAAGTTTAAGTGGGAAACCAGCATCACGTGCCATAAATAAAAAGAAACCATGAAAATGAGGGAAAGGCAATGCTGCTGACTTAGAGACCAAGACCGTGGCTCCTCCCCGTCCCCAGGCTTTACAAAGGGCGATTAGCAAGCCTTAGAGAAGTGTTAAAGACATATTAGCACCCAGCTGAGACAGACCTGCTCCCAGATTTTCTCCCAGGTGCTAGCAGGGTGCTGAAGAATTAGAAGGGAGCTGCTTTCTCTCTGCCTGGTGTGGGCTCTGTGCCACACCCAGCAGCCTCTCCCCACCCCAGGCTGGGTCTAGTCCTAGGCAAGCCTTGACCTATAGTGACCAAAATGGCAAGAGGATGATCTAAGAGGTCCCCAAAAGGTCTCTGTGGCTGGGACCCCCAGAGACAGTTTTCAGCCCAAGCTCTCCATTGAAGAGTAGGGGAAGGGACAGGCAGCCCCAACACAGCAGAAATGGAGGACGTGAGGGGGCCCCTGAGATGGCTTCTTGGGGATGGCGGACGCGTCTCATCTTGGACACCACGGGCCTCACAGACATCAGACACTAGCCAGCACAGCTCCCAGCCCTGCCCCCAGAGGGCCTCAGGGCAGAGGGGGTTTGGGGCAGGGCAAGCCCTGGGGGCCCAGCAGGGCTCCCCCACACTTTGCAGGGCAAACCCGGCAGCATCCCCCCCGCCTCCCCAGACCTTGATTTTTCTCAGCTCCTTTGTTAACAGGTTGCGTATCCTTGGGCGAGTGGCCTCAGCTCTTGCAGCCTCAGTTTACCCTCTGCACAGTAGGGTGCAATGCCTGGAGCTCACGGTACTCTTACAGGGCCAGAAAGCAACTGAAATTTTTCTTTCCAAATCAAAAGAAATAAACTTTTCAAAGAAAATGTTTTAATATGTAAAAGTAATATGTTCATCTTTATATACCAATATAAAAATATAATTTTTAACCATTGATGGAGGAAGGGGCCCACAAATGTGTCCAACAAATACTTTTCTTGCTGTCCTTAGAGTTATGGAGCTTAGAGGAATAAGGCTGAAGAGTCAAGACACAGAAACTGTTCTGGTGTCTGTTCCCCATTGTGGGACCTTTAGACGCTGTGCCTTCGCTGGCCTCAGTCTCCCCGGCTGTACAGTGAGTGTCCTGGAGTTGGGGATCCCCCTCGTGGCTCTTTCCTGCCTTTTGACTTGGGGAATCATTGATACTCACACCCCTCCTGAAGGTAGACCAGCTGGCCAGGGGACCGTTCCACTCCTAAAAATCATCTCATTAACAAGTCAGGTAAATATTGGTGGTTCAGAGCATAATTGTGGCTTCTCTTTTTTGTTGTTGTTGTTTTTTTTTTAATTCCCAGATGTTTGGGAAATTAACATCTTACAGTTGTAAGCCCCAGCTTACACTGTGTTCACTTGTCTATCTCGGAGTCTTGCTCCTGGCATCAGGTTTCCCTGTAGGGACCTGATAAAACATCTTCTAGAGGGTTCATGAAGAAGCCCAGGCCCGAGAAGGCACCTGATGGGGCCCGAGTGTATGAGATGTAGTCACAGCTGCAGCTTCCTGAGCACCCACTCTGTGCCGGATGCTGTTCCAGGTTCTGGGACATTGCAGAAATCACAAGACAAGTCCAGCTCATAGGGGGACAAAAAATAAGGAAATATATGGGATGGGTATGGGAGAGGGGCTGGGAGGGGGGGTGAGGAACCCCCTAAGAAGGCTTCAAGCAGTACAGGTGGGTGAGCAAACATTCCCCCTAAAAATAAGATGCCTAAACTGAAAACCTGACAAATGAGTGGGCATCAGCTAGGAGGAGGGGGAGGGAAGGGCATCCCAAGAAGGTGGAACAGAATATGCTAAACTTAAGATGCCTTCCAACCCAATAACGGAGGCAACTCAATGAGGAAGGGTTGCTCAGTTTACTGATGAGTAAACTGAGGCTTGGAGCATGAGATATGGTCAAAGTCACATAGCTGGGAAACGGCAGAGGCACAACTTGAACCCAGGCCTTCCTTATTCCAAACCCTGTATTTGTAACCATGAGTCTATGCTCTCCCACTCACACATCAATGGCCCCCCTCTCAATCCCTCTCTGGCTTTCCTAGAGGAAAAGGCCAGAACCCAGGTTACCTACTGGCAATGGTTTTGGGGTTAGCATAGAGGCCATCACCCACGTCTGAAAGTAACTGCCAGTGCCTCAAATTCCACCTTTAGCGCTGTGCTGGCCCATCACCTATAAAAGGTGACACCCCAGAGGTGCCCGTGTGCCAGTGCTCTGCACAGATGGTCTCTAATCCTCAGTTGGAACCCAAGTGAGGAAACTGAGGCTCAACAAGACAGGTGAAGTGCTTTGCCCAAGGTCATTTAGTGGCCAGGGACTGAGCAAGGATTAAATGCACGCTGCGGGGCTCCAAAAGCTAAGTTCCTGGGCCCCAGCCCTGGCTCTGGGCGGGACCCCCCCCCCCCGCAGCCCCTTAACGTGGGCCCCAGCTCCCTCCTGCCCCAGCCCCCAGGACAATGGGGCCTTTCACAACCAGACAAAGGGAAAAGTTTAAAAGGCGAGAATTATGTTTCCACCGTGGAGAAGGGGGAGAGGCGGAGAGCCGGAGGGGAGGCCGGGGAGGGGCTGCCACCCCTACAGAAACGGACCGTATTTATTCATATCTGACACAACTCGATTTGATTTTCCACATAAAAGATCAAATAATATTTCAGTTACAGTTAATTACACACCCCAAAAGCACATCAAAAGACCGTCCGCGTCCGCCCAGCCCTTGCTCGGCCGCTCTGCATGCGCCCAGATTTCACGCCCGGCTTCGCGGCGCCTGCTGCACAGGATCTCACCCTATTCAGCCTCACGGGCCTCCGAGGCTGGCACCCAGGGGCCAAGGTGCCTCCTAGCCTCCCAGGCCCCTGCCTCCCTTCCCAAGATGGGGCCCTCCCCACCCGAGGCCCTGTCTCTGTGCCAAAATAGCAGCCCGCCTTGGTAGCCATGTCTCACCAGGGTCCCTAAGGGAACCCCCAGCCTGCAGGGAAGCGGGCAGGGTGGGCACCACTAATCCTCATTTGTTAGAAGAAACTGAGGCCCATAGAGGTGAAGTGACTTGCTCAAGATCACACAGCCTGGAAGTGGTGGAGCAGGGATGTTTAACTCTGATCTGGATGATGCCAAGAAACCTGCCTGTTTTGATACATCACACGCTGTTGAAAAGGGGCCCTGAGTCATTTTCACGTTGTCCCTAGTAAACACACGTATCATGTATGTGCGCGTGCACGGGTGTGTGTGTGACATTGTTTCTGTGTTGTGTTTGTTGAATGAATAAGTGATTGGATAAAGGAGTGAAGGAATGAGAAAGTGAGTGTGAGAAGAGAGGGAAGGAGGGGAAGGAGGACAGGGGAAGGGAGGGGAGAGTGTGGGTGGAAGGAAGAAGGCAGGGCAGAATTCTGTTCCATCTCAAGCATGGGGGAGCTTCCATGTCAGCACAGGTCTGTTAGGGGCACCCTCTTCTCGTGGCAAGCCCCTGCTGGCTGACTAGCTACAGTGGCAATAATTTTGGGGGTGCAGAGGTCAGGCCTGAGCAGAGGGACCCCTCTGAAATATGACTTGGGGGTATCACGGGCCCTTTCAAAGCCTTAGCTCACCCTACAACATCTCTCAGAACATCTACCTGTGCACATAGTTGAGAAAGTTCTGGAAAGAGGGAGTCTGAGTATCATAGACTTTTAGCATCAGAAGATTTGTGTAATAAACTCATAGAACCTGAGGAGAATGGAATCTTAAAATCATCGTATCAGAAACTTCCAGAGAAGAGACCCCTAGGTGATATCTCTCCCAGCTCTATCATGAAGTCCAGAGAAGGTGTGTTCTCTGCCCACGGTTACACAGCAGGCAGGGCTGGGCTTCGGGACTGCAGTAGTGCCCAGCATGCCCCCGCTTCTGGCCCAGGCAGCCCTGCCAGCATCCTGTTCATCTCTGCACTGGCATTTGGTGGCATTTGGTACGGATTAAAGGCTGAGGTGGCTCGGCTGACCTCACGGTGCCAGCAGAGTCACCACATGCGCCCTCTTCGTGTGTCACCGTGCACCATGCCAAAGATCCCACCACGAGAGCTGCTGCCTTGAGGACAGGCCTTGGAAGCACGCTGGGAAGGGTCTGTCACCTGCTGCTCCCCAGTAGGCGAGAGCTTGCTGAGAACAGTGTCCTGGGGGAGACGGGGTGCAGGGAGGAGGGCTGGGAGCCCCAAGAGGAGGTGAAACTAGATCTGTCTGGTGGTGGCTTTGCCCAAGGGAAGAAGCTGCCCCGCCCCCAAAGCAACCCCCAGATCTTGAAAGAGGCCTGGGCCTGGAGCTGGAAGCTGGCTTTAGTGGATAGATCCCAAAAACTGGTGGGGACACATGGGCCCAGCCACTTCCCCTCTCCGAGCCTCTGTTTCTCTTCTGTGGGCTCAGGACTGTGGGGGGCTTAGAGGAAGTGGCCTCGCTGGTGAAGGTCCCCAGCTGTGGGCACTGGAGGGGGTCTGGGGGCTGCAGAACGGCTGGCAGGGGCCAGGCAGGGGCACAGGGAGAGCAGGGGCACAGGCAGGGTAGGAGCTATTCTGGGACCCTCTTCCTCCCTGCCTCCGTGGACCCCAAAGCTCGGGCGGCAAACGATCATCCTGTTTGCTGGGCAAAGATGTTTCCTGTGCAGGCCGCAGCCGGGTGAACCTGCCCAGTGCTGACCACAAGCCCTTCCCAGAGGCCTCCACTCCTGGCTGCCGCTGCACCCCTCAACCTCCCCATCCCACCAGCCTCAGGTCCTTTATTTCCCAAACCAGAGTCAACATAGTCGGACCTCACAAGGCTGTGACAGTCAATAAATTCGATGGACTGCCTAAGGCCTGGCACATAGTAAGTGCACAATGGAGAACCCGCAGGATGACGATAAAGATACTTCTCCGTTTCTGGCATGCAGTGAGCCAGTGACAAAACAGGGTAGAGAAGCAATGGTAGATATGATTATCGTGGCCATTGTTATTTATGCTCACATCCTCTCACAGCAGACACACTGGGGGTATTTGCTGACCTTCTTTGGCATTATCATCATTCATTTGTTTCCTTGAGGAGAGGGCTGTCTTTCATTTAGCTCTGTATTCCCAGTGACTTTGATAATGGTGTGTGCTCCACAAAGGATGAATGAATGGATGGATGTGTAGATGGATGGGAGGAAGGAAGGGTGGGTAGGGTGGATGGATGGGTGGGTGGGTGCGTGGATGGATGGACAGAAGGAAGGAAGGGTGGTGGGTGGGTAGATAGAAAGGTAGATGAATGGAAGGGTG
>JAQZBX010057592.1:0-17925 GCA_029593785.1 Cabassous unicinctus
TAATACAGTGTCTAAAGATGTTGAACTTTAATTTTGAATTGACCAGAGGGGACAAAATTCAGCAGAATCCATTCCCTCAATCTAATTAATGATCATATTGTATCATTCAATTTAATATTTGAGGAACACCATTTAAAATATAATTCTTTTGCTTGTGTCTCCATTGTTTTCAGAAAGATGGAGTGTATAACTTATCCAGCCATTTCTTATACATTATATTGCAGCAATCTGATTTTTCTCTCTTTTTTTCTTTCATATTGGAGTTCTGTTTCATAATCCGTATTCAACTTGATTTCACTGACATTCCTTATTGTCTTGGTGCTCTTTCACAGGTTCTATATTCTTCTTTTTATAAAGGAGAGTATGAAGCAATAATAAAACTAATTGTCAAAATTACTTGCCTGTTAAAAAATTTGAAAAAAAATCACCAGTTGATAGAGTTTTTTACAGGAGAAATATTCAATGAGAAGGGTATAGACACAGCATTCCCAGAAGATTTTCAAGTAACAAGTGAACATGTGAAATATCTTCAAATTCACTAACAATGAAAAATTAAAAGAATAAAACAACAGACACCAAAATTTAGGCATCATTAGCTTCACATTTTAACAATGTTGTTCACCATGCAGCTGTGGAGATGATGAAATATACTTCCTTTTCTACAACGTGTATTTTAAAGTAGTGGGAGGTTACAGGAAGCCAATTTGCACTTGTTATCAAGAGATTAAGAATGTTTTTATAGATAAAAATAGATTTTTATGGAAATTGAATACCTTAAAATATTAAAATATATATAATTGTTTGAGAATTTATTATTTACATATTTATAATCATTAAAATAGTAAAAATATACTGCAAACAATAGGGTATATATATAAATTTATTGCACATAGCTAAAATAATATTACAATATGATAAAATTTATTTTCTAAGAAATTTTACTGACTTAATATTTTAGTTTGTCTTTCCCTAAAGTGCAACCTAAGAAAGGGTCTTTACACAGTTAATTTACTTGAGGAAATTATTCCTGGAAATATATGTGGGAACTGAAAGGAGTGAAAATACAATAAGACAAGTAGTAAAAACAATACAAGGATGAGTTATTGATGTGTTTAGGTTGTAGGGAGCTGAAGCAAATCACAACACTAATATAAATAAAAAGGAAATTGATTTCCATGAAATTGCATCAAAATTTAAAAATAAATTAGAAGTAAATTTATATTAAGAATAAATAAAATCAAGGTTAGAAGAGTAAATTGAAACTAGGATATTTATATTTAAAAGGATCACATTTAAATTCAGAACAAGTTGGAAGTAGATTTAATTTATTAGTCAATGTGTTTATATTTATTTATTTAATTTATATAATTGTTAAAATAAGGAAATACAAAATCTGAGGATGAAAGAAAGCTGTTTTTTTTATAATATTGCTGCTCTTGGAAATGTGATCATAATATACTCTTTGTTAATGTGCAAAGACTGTGCCATTTGACTCCTAAAATTGTCATTTTGTAATTGTAAGATGGGAACTTTTGCTAAAAATATATTATGATCCTAAATTATCTAAAAGACTATTCTGAATGTAATATTTGCAGGGCCACAGTAGAGGAACTATTTTTTTTTTTTTAAATAAAACTCAGCTCTCATAGCTTATAAAAATACTTAACAATATAAAAAGTGAAAGAGAAAAATATCTCAGATTTAGAATATTCATTTTAATTTTAATTACTGCAAGATAAAATGGGAAAAACACTCTCAGTAATTGAAGTAAAATATGCTAATTTTGAAAATATTAAAAACTGTCCCAGGTAGAAAAGAAATTTGTGTTGGTGAAGATGAATGGGAATAGAACAATAATCCCCAAACTTGGGGCCCATTGATATGAATTTGAAAATTACCACTGGGTTGGAAGTTGCCAAAACTCTCATAAAAATTCAGATGCATTTAATATTATAAAATGAATAATCCTACGTAGCAGGAACAAAGGAATCATAGATATAAAATAATTTTAAAATCAATATATAGAAATATTAGAAATGCTATAATAGTTATTGGAGTTATGAATATTTAAGGCATTTAATTCTTTGAGACCATTATTCCATCAACATTTTAACAAAAGCCACCTTCATGTCCTTGTTTCTCAGGGTGTAAATGACAGGATTCAGGGTGGGAAGTAAAAGAGAGTATAACACAGTCATAAAGAGGTTCAGAGATTATGGGAATTTTGAGGTGGAAACTAAATTTGCAATGGACCCAGAGGACACAAACATGGTCACTACAGTCGGGTGGGGTGGGCAGGTGGAGAAAGTTTTAAAACTACCTCAAGAAGATGGAATTCTAAGAACAATGGAGAAAATGTGAACATAGGAAACAATAATTAAAATGAAACATATGAAGTCAAAATAACAACTAGCAATAATAGAGCATATTCTAAATTATTTTCTCCATAACAGGTAAGTAAAAGTAATGATGGAATATCACAGAAGAACTGATGCACTATGTTGGACCCACAGAACCTAACAGAGAATGTACTTGCTACCTGAATGGAACCATGGACACATTCACTGAACCACGATGTTGTCACTATCTGCACACAAGAACATCTATTTATAATGCCTTCATAGTCCAGAGGATGGCAGATGGCAGCATAGCAATCATAGGACATCACTATAAGGAGGGCAAGCTCTGTGCTAGCAAAAAAAGAAAAGAGAAACCTGTGAAACACATCCTTGGAAGGAGATGGAATGTCTGTTGGTGAGCAAGTTCATAATGGCTTTGGGAACAGTGACAGACATAGCAGATATCAATTAAGGACAAATTCTTCAGGAAAAAATACATGGGAACTTGGAGATGTTGGTCAATAGTAGTGAGGGTGATAATGAGGAGATTTCCCATCAGTGCTGCTGTGTAAATGAAGAAGACCATGGCATAGAGTCTCTGTAGCAACCAGATATCAGAGAATACCATGAGCAAGAATTTCCTTATGATGGTCATATTGGGAAATTTCTCAGGCATGCTGATTCTTGTCTATGGAAATGTAAGAAAAGTGGTAATTGCCTCATTAAACTACATCCTTAGAATCCTCCTCTTTCTGTTCATTCTACCAATTGCTATTTGTTATTCTGAGGAACATATTCAAGGACATCAAAGTAGCCTTTTCCATATCCCAGAACAAGTCACATGTTGCAAACTTTAAATTCTTTATTCCTGGGAAGAAAATTTTATTAAACCATTAGGAATAGGATAGAATAATTTATCATAAACTGCAGTTTATGCATAAAGTGAAATAAAAAGATTATATCACCAGTAAATAAATGATGGATTCTTCTGTTTTTGTTCTAATAGGTGAAATGTGATAGGGATATTTATGAGAATAGAGGAGTTAGTTATTGTTAATGATATTTTGAGTTGCCTTTAGTTTTCCATGAATTGCTTTGTTGATACATTTGGAGAAGCAATACTAAGAATTTGACCTATTATTTCTGTTTCTACTTTAGTCATTTACAGGAGAAGTAATTGGGGTTAGCTGGGGAGGGGGCTAAAATGGATTCATTCTGAAAGCTTCTTCTGAGAGAATGAGAGTGCCTATGGAAAAAACAGCTTCTACATATTCAAGATCATAACTGGATCACTGAGATTTTAAAAGAAACTACAAGTTAATCAGATAATATATTAATTTACTTTGAATACTCAATAGAATGGTAGATGCATCACAAACTTCATGTATTTTGACTTGATTGTTCAGAAACATCTTGAGTTGAAAAAAAAAAAATTCCTTCAATATGGCTTGTGACTGCCACAGGTCTAAAAATCAAAATTAAAAAATATTTTTTCTTAAAGAAAATGGAATGGAGCAAGTGAAATAAATTTATGTACTTAGACATTTCAAGAGACCTAGTCTGAACAGGGTAGTAGCAAAAAGAAGCTTAAATTGGGATGCCTATAAGTTTGGGGAAATATGCTTACCTAGGAAAAACACAATCTCTCTAATTTCAGGGTACGCATTCAGCAAACTGCTGTGAAACTTAAAGAAAATGAGGCTGATGAAAGTCTCTTTCCCAAAAAGGAATAACACCTTGTAGAGATGGGTCATTTTTCCAACAGGATGACTATTCCTTCTATTGCTCTGGCTGCCTCTTGCCATGTGTTGCAACTTTGCTGAGTTACAGACTTCTCTCCACTGGAAAGCAGAGGTTGAAAGGATAATTTTATGGGTCTTGAATTTGTTTGAGGTTATAAATTGTTGAATTAAATGAGAGTTAATTAAGGGTATTGGCCAAGAGTACCAAAGGAGAATTCATTTCCTTGAAAATGATATCATCCTGTGCACTGAAGGTTTGAAATCCTAATAATAAGGTCATAGATAATTTGTCTACCCATTAGGTTTCCAACTATAAGGTCTATCTCATCAATAATAATTTGTCTGTTTTTATTATAGTCATCCTAGTGGGCTTTGAAGTGGTAACTCATTGTGTTTTTCCTTAATTTTTCTAATCCTTTTTTTCTTTTTTATTGGTAAAGTAATGAGCTTATAAAACAATCCTGCATAATATGCAGAATTCCCATGTACCACTCCACCACCAACACCTTGAATTATTGTGGAACATTTGTTATTGTGTCTCTTCCCTCAAATGTCTATTGTGAAACTTTACAGATTTAATTGTCTATTGTGAAACTTTATCAGGCAATGGAACAAAATAAATTCAAGAAGTTATATCTGGAAAAATCTTATCAGTTATGTAATGGTTTTAAAACTTATTAAAAATGTGTGTTTTTTTTAATCAGAAGAAGAATATGATTCCTTCCACTATCAAAAAAATACCCAACCTCCTTCAAAATGTAGAAAGTAAAATTTCCTCTTTTGGTGTCCCAAAGCAATTTTCATTTCCAGTGAGAATTACTTAAATATTTTTCCCTACTCTCTTTATATGTCATTTCCCTATGAAATTGTGACATATAAGTACAAATAACCTATTTTTACATGACTGGGATCTTATCATACTATGTTTTTCCTGCTTAATTTTGCCTAACATATTCTGCCAAATTTTTTCAAATATATTTACAAATATGCTTAATACTTGCTTTTAAATATTTGCATATTAATCACATTGTTTATTTTTTTTCATTTTTTATTTTTAAAGAAGATTTAGATTACATAAATGTTACATTGAAAATATTGGAAGATTACTATATAGCCCACTGCCCACACATTTTCCCATTAACTTCTTTGATTAGTGTGGTACATTTTTAAAAACTGATGAACACATATTCAAGCATTGCTACCATAGTCAATAGTTTACATCATAGTTTACATTTTAAACTGCACATTTTTATAGGTTTTGACAAAATGTACAATTATTTGTATCCATCAATGCAATGTAATCCACAATTCTAATGTCCAAAGAAAGCCCCATGTTACACCTACTTTTCCCTCTCCCTCCCCTCAGATACACTGGTAACCACTGCCTTTATATCAATATTACAAATTCTCCCATTGCTAGAATAATAATAACTATACTTTAGTCCATAGTGGCATTCCCCCCTTATGTTTTTTCATGCTTCAATATTGAGGAATTTAAGATGGTGATGCCCTCTCTCTTTCTGACTGAGAGGGGACTAAGATCCCATGGAGCAAATGGATGGACCTGACATGCTTGCTGTTGTAGATACTCTCTGTTTTTTGGAATGGACATTGTCCTTTACCATCCTTATGTTAGTCATCCTAGGCTAGTCTGCTGAACAGAATAGGTGTTGCAATTCTTCTGAGATTCAGAGCTCAACCAGCATATGAAAAGACCAAAGATTTAAGTCTCTTGTACATATATTTAGTGTTTATAATGTTAATTATGGGTCCAAATAAAAGGGGCAGAATACCCATGTACAGGGAAATTATAAATGAGTGTAACTCAGTTACATTGGTGAAAATATATTCCAAGGTAATGTCCACTGACAAGGTGCTTTAGTCCTGAGATTATGTGCCCTGCCTATCACATCTAGTTTGAGGTGCTCCTGATTGAGACACTATTTATGTGGCATTCAATGAGATATTTCTGAGATGTGCATAAGCATAATCTCTGTTATAACCTCCCGACTCAATTTTCTCTTAGCTGTAAAAACTCATTTGTATTAAATATTTCTCCTTTTGGTGAAGGGCTTTTTCCAAATGCATTGTGAATTGGCACTTGGGAGTAATCCCTCAGTGCCAGGGAGGTTCATCCCTGGGAGAATGTCCCATGCTGGCAGGAATGTCATGTGTTTATATGCTGAGTTTGGTTTAGGGAGGGCTCACCTTTGAGCAACTAGGAGGCTTTCAGGAAGTAACTCTTAGTCAATAAATAATACTAAGCTAAGTTTCAATACACAAGAACAAAGTTCCTAAGTTGTTCTTAAATACAGCCATCAATGTCAGGTCATGGTGTATTGGCCTGTCATCTTTGGTAAGCAAGCTCATGTACTCTAGGCATTCTGGCTGCCTTAGTTGGAGTGAAATTCAATATTCTTTGGATTATTGTGTGGTTCTCCTCCCACCAAGAAAACACCCCATGACCACTGGAACATATTTATATTCTCTAAAGGCATGCCCCAGGTGCACCCCTCCCTACACATCACCTGATCACCAACACCCCACACCAGTGATCCCTGTCACAGTTGGAATCGTTCTGCAATCCAAAACCTCCACAAAAACAAAGCCAAAAAAATTAAATGAATAAAAATAATAAAAAGTAATAATAATAAAAAAAATGCAAAAAATAAAAAATAATTTAAAATATATAAAAATATAAAAATAAATAAATATTTTTAAAATGTCTGTATTTCTTCAACATAAGATATACTATCTTTTATATACAATGACAATTTCCTCTGCATGTTCCCCCAGTGTCTTAATTTTTTGCTTTATTTTCAAAGAAGCTTAAGGTTACAGAAGTCACCTAGAGAATATAGGGTTTTCCCCTATACCCAACCCCCTCCTGTTCTCACATTTTCCCATTGTAAATATCTTACTTAAGTATGGTAATTTGTTACAATTGATGAACAAATATTGCAGCATTGCTACTAACCATGGTCAATGGTTTACATTATGGATTACATTTTGCACGGTACACTTTCATAGGTTTTTGTAAAAGTTATAATGGCATGTATCTATCAATGCCAGATCATGCAGAACAATTCCAATGTCCTAAAAATGCCCAATGTTCCATCTAGTCTAGTCTTCCCTCCCCCTCACCTAGGAACCTATGGTAACCACTAAATTTCAATTTTTGAAGAATAAGGTCCATAGTTACATGCATTAATATTGAGGGCTTGACATATTGGTCTATTATCATTTATTAGTCACTGCCTATGTTCTCAAGAGTTTCTTGCCCATCTAATTGAGAGCAGAGCAGGACTTCCCAGTATGGAAATTTAATATTTTCTTGTTTATTGCGTGGGCCTCCATCCACTGAAATAACACATTATGTCAAAAGATGAACATTTTCATATTCCATAGAAGCATGACCATGGTGTGCCTTATCCCACATACCCCCCACCCTTGACACACCTCACCAGTACCTTCCCCTGCATTATTTGCCAATATAATATCCATACCATTGTAATTTTAGGCAGACATCTACAAATCCCCAGAGTTCACCTGTTTTTACCTCCAGACCTCTCCCCAG
Source organism: Cabassous unicinctus (assembly GCA_029593785.1). Lineage (NCBI taxonomy): Eukaryota > Metazoa > Chordata > Mammalia > Cingulata > Chlamyphoridae > Cabassous > Cabassous unicinctus. The sequence goes on from JAQZBX010057592.1 coordinate 7,659, forward strand.
TTCCATGCATAGCCCAGCTCAACTCCCCTACCCTACTTCCCCTCATATTCCATCACCATTGACCTCCCTCACATCCTTGCACCATCACCCTTATCAACTGCCCAACCACACCCTTCAACCTTATCATAGATTTCACCCTTATTAATCATTGCCTCACCATCTTCTACTCCCTTTCTGTCTCCTAATAGCATATCTTCCAGACTCTAATTCTATGAGTCTGCTCAATTTTCTTAAGTCATATCAGTGAGGTCAAGTAATATTTGTCATTCAGTTACTTCACTCAACATAAGGTCATCAAGTTTCATCCATGTTGTTCTGTGTGTTAATACTTCACTCCTGTATGCATATACAAAAAATGCTTATCTATTCATCAGTTGGTGGACATTTGGGCTGCTTCCAACTTTCAGCAATAGTGAATAATAATGCTATGAACTTTTGTGTGCATATAATTGTTTGTGTTCCTGCTTTCAATTTTTCTGAGTATATACTCAGAAGTGGGATTGCTGAACCATATGGCCGTTCTATAGTTAGCTTCCTGAGGAACCACCACACTGTCCTACCCAGTGGCTGCACCATTCTACATTCCCACCAGCCACTTGTATTTTTTCCTTGGAAAAGTTTCTATTCAAATCTGTTGTCTATTTTTTAAAATGCATTTTGTTTTCTTTTTATTTTTGAGATGAACAATTTCTTTATATATGATGGATATTAGGCCCTTATTGGATAAATCCTTACCAAATATTATCTCCCATTGAGTAGGCTGTATTTTTACATTCTTCACAATCTCCTTTGAAGCACAAAATTCCTTAATTTGGAGGATGTCCCATTTATCTACTTTTTCTTTAATTGCTTGTGCTTTGGGTGTAAAATTTATGAAACTATTTCATACTACAAGATTGCATAGATGCTTCCCTACATTATCTTCAAGGAGCTTTATGTTCTTGGCTCTCATATTCATAGCTTAGTTCCATCTTGAGTTAATCTTGGTATGTGGCATGAGGTGGTGATCCTGTCTCATTCTTTTGGATATGGAAATCAGTTCTCTAGGCTCTATTTGTGGAAGAGGCCATTCTGTACAGTTCAGTGGGTTTGGTGGCCTTGTCAAATAGCAGTTAACTATATATGCAGGGACCTATATTGGAACTCTCAATTCAGTTCCATTTGCCAGTATGTCTATCCTTGTGCCAATACCATGCAATTTCAACCACTGTAGCTTTGTAATATATTTTAAAGTTAAGTAGCATGATTCCTTCAATTTCATTTTTCTTTGTCAATTTGTTTTTGGCTATCTTGAGGCTTGCACTTCCTAATAATTTTCATAGCTAGTTGTTTTTCAGTTCATTAAAAATGCTATAACAGTTTATATTGGGATTGCATTAAATCTGTAAATCAATTGTTGGTCAGACATCTTAATGATGTTCAGTCTTCTAATCCATGAACATGGAATATTCTTCCATTCATTTATATGTTTTTTTTTAAATTTCCTTTAACAATGCTGTGGAAATTTCCATATACAAATACTTTACATCTTTAGTTAAGTTTATACCTAAACATTTGATTATTTTAGTTACTACTGTAAATGGAATTTTTTTCTTGATGCCCTCATCAGATTGCTCATTATTGGTGTACAGAAATGGTATGAATCTTTAGTTGTGGCTCTTATATCTTGCCACTTTACTGAACTCATTTGTCAGCTCTACAAGCTTTGTTGCAGATTCTTCAGGGCTTTCTACATGTAGGATCATGTCATCTGCAAACACTGAGATTTTTCATTTTTACTGTCCAATTTGGATGCCTTTCATTTCTTTTTCTTGCCAAAGTGCTCCAGCTAGTTCTTCTAATACTATTCTCAATAAGAGTGATGACAATAGACATCCTTGTCTTGTTCCAGATCTTAGAGGGAAAGCCTTTAGACTTTTACCATTCAGTATGAAGTTACCTGTGGGTTTTTCATATTTGACTTTTATATTGTTAAGGAATTTTACTTCTAATCCCAAGTTTTGAAGTGTTTTTATCAAGAAAGTAACTGTATTTTGCCAAATGCTTTTTCCGCCTGAGTAGATATGATTGTGTAATTTTTTTTCTATTGATTTGCTAATGTGGTGTATTACATTGATTGATTTTCTATTGTTGAAACATCCTTGATACCAGGGATGAAACCCACTTGAACATGGGCTATAACTCATTTGATGTGCTGTTCAATACAATTATCAAGTATTGTGCTGAGAATTTTAGCATCCACACTTACTAGAGAGATTTGTCTGTAGTTTTATTTTCTTGTATTGTCTTTATTTGCCTTTGCTATTAGTGTGATTTTGGCATCATAGAATGAGCTAGGTTATGTTCCTTCCAGTTCTATTTTTTGGAAGAATTTAAGCAGGATTGAGGTTAGTTCTTTCTGTAATGATTGGGAGAATTTATCTGTGAAGAGACCTGGTCTTAGGCTTTTCTTAGTTGGGAGGTTTTTGATGATTAATTTAATCTCCTTACTTGTGATTGGTCTGTTGAATTCATCAGTTTCTTCTTTCATCAATATAAGCTGCTTGTGAGTTTCATGAAATTTGCCCATTTCTTCTTAGTTATCCATTTTGTTGACATACAGTTTTTCAAAATATTATCTCATAATACTCTTTATTTCTGTGGGATCACTGATGATATCACCTCTCTCATTTTTTCAATTTTATGTATTTCATCTTCTTTCTTTTTTCTTTGTTAGTCAACCTTAAAGTTTGTCAATTTTATCATTTTTCTCAAAGAAACAGCATTTGGTTTTGTTAATTTTTTCTAGTGTTTTTTTTTTTAATTTTCAATTTCCTTTAGTTCTGCTATAATCTTTGTTATTTCTTTGCTTTGGGATTAATTTGTTTTTCTCTTTTTAATTTCTCCAGGTGTGCAGTTTGGTCTCTTTACCTCTTTCTTCTTTTTTAATATGATTATTTATCTCTATAAATTTTCTTCTCAGCATTACTTTGCCTACATCCCACAGGTTTTGATATGTTGTGCTCTTATTTTTATTCATATCAAAGTAGTTACTGATTTCTTTTGCAATTTCCTCCTTCACCCATAGATTATCAAAGTTTGCTGTTTTACTTCCCCATCTTTGTGTCTATTCTGTTTCTCTGTCCCTTATTAATTTCCAGCTTCATTCATTTGTGGTCTAAGAAATTATTTTGTATAATTTCAATCCTTCTGAATTTGTTGATGCTTCTTCTGTGTCCTAGCATGTATTCTACCCTGGAGAATGATCCATGTTTGCTCAAGAAGAATGTATATTCTGTTGTATTTGGGTGTAATGCTTTGTATATGTCTAACAGGTCTAGATCCTCTAATGTACTATTCAAGGTCAAGATGTTTTAGCTAATGGTGATAATGGTTTATAAAAGTCCCCCCAGTATAATTATAGAGGCATCAATTTCTCCCCTTAGTTTTCCAATGTTTGTCATATATATTTTTGGGTAACTTGGTTAGGTCCATAAATGTTAATGATTGTTCTTTCTTCTTGATAGATTACCCCTTTTATTAATATATAGTGTCCTTCTTTGTCTCTTAAAATAGTTTTGCATTTAAAGTCTTTTTTATCTGATATTAGTAAATCTACTCCCACTCTTTTTATGTTTATTGTTTGCATAATGTTTTATGTTTATTGTTTCCAACCATGTAATTTCCAACCATTCAATTACAAACTCCCTGTGTCCTTAAGTTTAAGGTAAGTTTCTTGTAGAGAACATATAGATGGGACATATTTCCTTATCCCTTTTATAAATCTGTGTCTTTTGATTGGAAAGTTTAATCCATTAACATTCAATATAAGACATTTTTTCTTTAGGTTTTTATATGTCATATTTTGTTTCATTTCTCTTTTTGTCTTTTTAGTTATTCTTACTAGTAATCTTCCTTTCTACATTTTTCTTCACCTCTCTCTCCCCTGTTTTTCCTTTCATCCTGCAGAACAATTTTAACATTTCTTGAAGGGCAGGTTTATTGTTCCCAAACTCTCTTAATTGCTGTTTATCTGTGAATTTTTAAACTCTCCCTCATTTTTTGAATGCCAGAGTAGCTTAATACACATTTCTTTGCTTGCAGTTTTTTCTTTTAACACTTTAACTATGTCATACCTCTACCTTCTTGCCTTTGTGATTTCCAATGAGAAATCAGCACTCAAGCTTAGTGGTCTTCACTTGTGTGTGATTTAGCTCTTTTCCCTTGCTGTTTTCAGTATTCTCTTTGTCATGAGCATTTGACATTTTGTTAAGTATATGTCTTGGGGTAGGCCCAATATGATTTATACTGTTTGGAGTGCACTGTAATTCCTGGATGTGTACATCCATGTCCCTCAAAAAGTTGGGAAATTTTCAGCCATTATTTCCTCCAACACTCTTTCTGTCCTCTTTCCCTTCTCTTCTCTCTTTGGGATGCCTATAAGGCATATGTATGTGTGTTTCATGTTTTATTCAATTCCCTGAGACACTATTGAATTTTTTCAATCTTTTTATTTATCTCTTCTACTCTCTATGCAATTTCACAAATATTATCTTCAGCATCACTAATTATTTTCACTGCCTGTTCAAACCTGCTGTTATGTGCTTCCAGTATATTTTTAATTTCTTGCATTGTTTCATTCATCCCCATCAAATCCATTATCTTTTTATGTATGTTCGCAATTTTCCCTGTTGTTCCCTTAGTGTCTTCTTAATATCCTTTATTTCTTGCTTCACTTCATTAAGTTGATTCATGATATGTTTGGACATCCTTGATTAGTTCTTCTACATTCTGAATATCTTCCTGTTTTTTAGTTTGTTCATTAGGCTGAGCCATGTCTTCCTATTTCTTAGTATGTCTTTTAACTTTTGTTTATCTTGATGGGCTTATTCATATGATTAGCTTCTCTTTCTATACCATGGTTTTATTTTGTTCTGTTTTGTTTTTTTATTAAGGTTCTTCTTTAACAATTGGTTCCACATACTCTATATCCTTGTAGTTGTTTGTGTTCCCCAAAGTAATATTAAGTCCATAGAAAAGGAAAGAAAAAAGAGAAAAAGAATATTAAGTCCATAGAAAAGGAAAGAAAAATGAGAAAAAGAATAAAAAAGTAATACATTCAAGATGGAAAATGAACCTTAAAAGAACCTGGGAAAAGAGAGAAAATAAATAAGTAATGAGTGAAAAATCATTTAAAGTAAAAAGGATTAAGAATAAAAAATATGGGGAATTAAAGAGAAAGAAAGAGGAGAAAAGATGGAATAAAATAAAAGACCATGAACGTGAGAAGAGAAGAAAGAAAATGAGGACCTAACAAGAGAAGGTGGAAAAAAATAAATGCAGTGGAAGAGTGGAAAATGAAAGAAAGAAGAGAAATTAAGGAGAAAAGAGAGGGAAAAGGAGAGGAAAAGACAACTACAAAAAATAAAACAGGAAAACTGGCTTCCCTCTCAGGCACTTGCAACTGTCTCAGGCCGCCAGTTCTCACCAGTCTCCTTGCAAGCCTGCCCTCCCCAGGTAAGGTACCCGGGTGTAGAGAAACAAATAAGGAATGAATGAATGAATAAATAAATAAATAAATAACATATCACATAACTTTATAAAAAAGCAATCACTCTAAATTCCCTGTCCTGAAGCTGCTTGTCCATCAACTCTCGCTTTCTGTAGCCCCTGGAGTGCTTACCTCCAACCCTTTATCACTCAGGCCAGACAAACTTTTTTTTTAAGGGGGTACCAGGTATTGAATCCAAGATCTTGTATATGTGAAAGAAGAATTTAACCACTGAGCTATACCAGCTCCATCAGTTATGTTAGGCTTCTAAATACTTCGGAAAAGTTGTCCTCTACCTGCCATTTTTTTTTCTTAAACTTAGGCCAGTTAGGCTTCTAGTGCTTTGACTTTTGCCACTCCAGGCTTCCCAGTCCCCCAAGCTGTTAGGTGCATGTCAGCCTGCCAATCACTGACACATTTCTTCTCTCTCCCAGGGTGGGTGGGTGTGGTAAACTTTTTATTCAGTTTCCACCTCCCCTCTCTCTGAAGCTGTTTCAGAGCTGTTTGGTGTTTTTTTCCTCTTCCACTTGTCTTATGTTCCCTCCCCCTTGCACCTCTCTCCCCCTGAGTTGGCTGTGTGCCAGACTCCTACACTTATTTGCCCCAGAGCTACCCCACTTCAAAAGTCTGCTGGATACTGTGAAGCTTCCATTGTTGCCCTGGGGTCAGGAAGCTTAACTCACTCTAGAAGCCAGCTGAGAACTGGTCTTCCTGCCTGGTCACTTTCTTGACTTCCCTTGCCTTTGAGCCAACTTGAGTGCTCTATCTCCTATGTGTTCCTTTTCCCCACAGCCAACTGGGTTTCCCTTTTCTAGCTACCCTCTCCAATTTCCCATGTTGTCCCACTAGTTCCCTTCTGCCAAGTAAACCTGCCTTCCTTCCCAAAGTATCTGGAGGAGGATTGCAGCCTGCTATTCCTATTCCACTATCTTTGATCTCCCATATTGTTTCTTAGAATCAATATAAGACCAAACAATATCAGCAGACTCTTTCATCAAATTGACAACTGATGTTAAAATACATATTTAAAAAACAAAGTAACTAGATGTCTGAAAAAATATTAACAATGAATCTAAATTTGGAAGACTTACAATAATTGATTTTATGACAATATAAAACTATGATCACCAAGAGGTGGTGATATTCTCCTAAAATTAAAATATATATATAGATCAATGGAAAAGAAGGGAATTGAAAAACAGATCTATATCTATATGTTCAATTGATTTTCAGTCAAGGAACCAAAAGAATTCAAAGTAATAAATTTGAACAAACTCTTCCCACATGCAACATTGATGGACCTCAAAATCATCAAGTTTGTGAGAAAGAAGCCTGACCCAAATGTGTGTGGTTGTTTCCATAAGCTGTTTTAAAGAAACAAAACTAATATGTAGCTGAAGAAATCAAAACAGTGAGTGTTGCGGGGTTTGGTGAGTAATGGATGGGTGGTGGCATGAGTAATCTGAGTGAAAATCCTTTTAACTATATCTAAGTGTATTATATGTTGGCATATATTTTGTCAAAAGTTTTTCAAACTGTACACTTAAAATCTGATATCTAAATTTATTTGAACCCAGGAGATGGTAAGAGGTTTTATTAATTGTCCTTAAAATCCCAACATTTTGGGAGACAATTTTGGTATACAATTTTGCTGAGTATACTTCAGCCTCATCTCATTTTGTGTGAACTTGTCCTATGACTTTCAATTGACAATGAGTTCCATGAGATATATCAAACCTATTTTTGTCATCTATTTACTTACTTATTTTAATAGTAATAATAATATTCATGTTTTTCAAATATGTTCCTTATAGGTCATTTTTTTCATTATGTTTACATTTTAAATTAATAGATATTGATTATTTCTATTATGTGAATTTTAAAATCTGGCCTTTGTTGTTAATATCTTTCTAAAAAGATATTTTTGTGATAAAATGAGGAAAATAATTCCCTATGATTTGTACTTCTTGTACTTTAATTTAATTCATCACATTTTATTTTAAATTGCTCTGAAATTTAGAGGACTTTTATATAATGAAGTGGTTAGCTTTCTCTGTTCGCTAAATAACTCTTTATCCAACATAAGTTACTTAGAAAAATAATTCTTTTTTCAAATATAATGCAATTATCTATTTCATATCTCAAATGTTGTAAGGGAGAAGAATCACCTGATGCTGTTAGAGAAATGTTGCCAATATTTTCATTTCTACATGAAATTTTTACCGGGACACCCTGGTAAAAATTTAAAAAAAGACCAAATGATAATATGGACCAAATGATAATATTAATATTTGATATCAATTTCTACTATATTAAAAATGTAAATTAAGAAGTCACCATCCTTTCATAAAATATTCTAAATGTCTTTGTTGTATATTCATTAGATTATATTGCTTTATTCATAAAAGTCATTTTCTTCACATGATAAACATTTAATATTTTATGAAGTAGTAGCACATTTCCTTTTGCTGTATTGCAGCTGTAACACCTTTTTTCAGGAAAACATGTATGGAGAAATTGATAGTAAAATAACACAGGAAAAGTCAGGGTCAAACTATAATATTATTACTTATCATTCAACTACCAGAAAAATTGTACTGAACAGTCTAAGAAACAATGCTGAAGAATACTCTTTGACAGAGACTCACATGATAGAAATGTCTTTCTTGAAACTTTGAAACACCTGCTTGCTTCATGGGATTCATGATTTATACTCTCTTACCATGAAGCAAGGAAGCCACATCAAGAATAAACATAGCATACCAAGTTCATTGAGATCACACACAAAGTATCACTATCTTCTGCAGATTCCAAATATTTCCTAGCTTTTTGACATCCATGGTGCATAATTATACCTCACTGACAATGCCCTCACATAATGAAGCAATCATACACACCAGCATCCACCTCAGACAGCAAGTTAGCCTCTAAAAGAATTGGAGCAATTAGTTTTCCATACTGTGCCCAAATAAAAAAAAATGTAAAAATATAAATAAAATGAAAAGAGAAGATAAATCAATTATTTTGTATTTTGTAAAAATGCAGACCTTTAAATAATATACAAATGGAGTCTCCTTATACAAATACTATATTCTTTGAAATTTTAAAATTTCATAGAAAAATTCAGCACATCTTCCATAACTTGCAGTACATGATTTAAAGTGATGTGAGTTTGTTTTTAAAGGAGGTATGAGAAATGTAATTCAGAAAATTGCAGTATTCTAGCAGTAGTCCAAAAGATAAGAAGTAAGTTGTCCAAGGCTTCTATAACAAAGTATCACTGACTTGGCTTAATTTACAGGAATTTAATTCCTCAAATTTTGGAAGTTAGAAGGCCCAAATGAAGGTGTTAGCAAGATCGTCCATTCTCTGAAGACTGTAGATTTATGTTGGTAACTTAACAGTATTCCATGACTCAATCTCTGTCTCTGTAAAATGCCCATATTTCTCACCATCTGCTCATCCTTTGTTTAAATTTCCTCTGCTTTAAAGGTTTCCAGTCATATTGGATTGAAGTCCATACTGATTTAGTTTGGACTTGCTTAAGCAATTGGATTTTGGAAGGAGCTATTTGCAAATAAATTCACATTTATTTTAAGAATAAATAACCAGGGGTTAAGAAATGGACATATCTTTGTATGGGACATGTTTCATTCCATAAAAGTAGAGAAATACTGCAAAGATATTACAATTTCCTCTGAAGGAATGAATCAGAAATCAAATATTTGAGTTATATACACCATAAAATTAATGATAAATCCATTTTTAACATTAGATAAATAGATGTTTTGATTTTATATAATTAAATACTAATCTGTTCATATTATGTCTTATGTATTATTTTTGTATTTATTTCTGATCAGTGTTTTACTTCAATAAAGTCCATAACTTTTCATTATGAATCAATTATTTCTTACTTCAAACTCAGGATTTTTCAAAGTTCATCCATGTTATAGAATGTAGCAAAATTTCATTTTTATGGTTGAGCAATAAATATTGAAATCATTATATTGAGTGAATTAAGACAGATAAAAAAGGGTAAAAATTGTACAATTTTACTTATATGAAATATCTAGAATAAGAAATTCATGGAGATAGAAAGTAGGCTAAAGTTAACAGAAATTTGGAGAAAGATTCAATGGGAAGCAATTGTTTAATTTGTACAGTTTCCATTTGGGTTATTAAAATTTTTTTCATGAGCAGTGATGAGTACAGCAAATTTTCAAGGTAATTAATGCCACTGAATTGTACACTTAAAATGGCAAGTTTTATGTTACATATGTTACCACAAACATTGTAAATAATTAAACATGTATAACTTTGTTCCTGTTTGGATTAAATGAATATTAATTTTTGTGTGTTTAGGAAACATTAATTAAATAATTCTGTACTTTTAAAAAGGTAATTCTTCCCCTTACTGTTTTGCAAATCTATGCCAGTAAATTATAAATTGTGACAATTCGTGTGAATTATAATTATTTATAACAAAATCTTTATGTTGTTTAGAATCAATATTAAGCTCAAGTCAAAATATTAACAATTTTAATAAAGTACTTATTAAGATACTTAAAATTTTCAAAGAAGTAATTTATATGTATTTCAAATATTTTAATAAATTTAGAAAAATCTTTTAAAGATATGGGATGTGAGAATTTTTCAGTTGTTCTCATTTCCCATTAATTGTCTAAGGAATGCTGACACTCTTGAGGCTGATATGAATTCCTCCCTGCAGGCAGC
>JAQZBX010057593.1:0-17928 GCA_029593785.1 Cabassous unicinctus
GTGTTTAAATGATACCAACCTCCCACCACTGTTAACCAAATGTCAGGGTAGTGACCCTTGGGGTGTCTCAGGTTTAAGGCAATTTGGCTGATATTGCTATGCAGCACTGACCCTCAGTGGGTCCTGAAAGGCTTGAACTTAACTTATAGGAGGAACATCCTTGATTTATCCTTAACTCAGGGTAATGTGTGTGCTTCTAAGTTACTCTACCTGGAGATAGAAGCATCTATGTTCACCTCAAATGATACCACTCAAACCTTTGCAGAATTCTCCCCAGGGGACCTAGAGAGGCTGATAAGCCTCTGTGACTGAAGCAAGAAAAAAGCAGGAGGCAGAAATGTAGTTGAAGCACCTCACAACATTATGCCTACAATCAGATGACACAGTCAACCACACTTCCCCTCCTAAGTAGCCTTCTGGAGCCACCTTGCCAGATGATGTGATCCTAGGCCATGAGGCTGCTGCTAAAGATGACAATGTCACATATAACACAACCTTAACCCAAGAGCTCACCACAGAAGATTTCAGACCTTGTGAGACCAGAGACAGCCAAGGGGTCATCTCTAAGAAAACCCGTGTCCCATACTGCTGGAAACCTGGTCTCTAATTCTTCCAGCTTGTAGTGCTCACTCACAGTCAGTAACTACAACCCATGAGATGCTGGCTCCCACTGTGACTGCTTTGTTTAACTGCTTAGCATTCCCCAGACACAGGATAGAGTGACATCTACCTGAGATAACCACTTGTCTTAAATGCAATGCAACCCTCATAGCTACATGCCCTATTGTGAAAACACTTCTCTGCACCAGTCCTAGTGTGAGATAGCTTTGGCCAATATGCAGAAAATCTGAAAATGGGAGGTCTGTGTCTTGGAATGCCCAAATTTGACCACCTCCCCCAACAACAATTGCTTCCCCTGCCTCACAGGAGACATGCCCCTTGTCTAGAGTGCATTCTGTGTACCAAAGTGCTTGTCGCCATTCAACTTCTTTTGGCTTCCAGGAAGAATGCCAACAGCAGGGATTTCCCTTATGTCAGCTTCCATGCCTACTCCAGTGGGGCCACTCCAGGCAGCCAGAAAAGCCCTGGTACCTCAAATCATCACTGTGGTCCTAGTTCCCTAAAAGAACCCAAATTAGTTTGCATGCTGTGCTGAAACAAACACCTATTTTCATAGGTGCTACAATTGCTTGGCCTGTTCTCAAACTGAATGCAATATTTCTTGAGTTGTGGTCTATCTGTCTTACCTACTAAACCTAAACCTACTAACCAGACAGACACTATTCCATGTGTCCCAATAACTTATGTGCAGGTCCTCTTGAAAATGTTTAACTGTTCCTAATTAGGACACCTAAAAATACAGTACCCTGAATCTGGCACCAATGGCTCTTACAAGTATTCCACATCTGTCTTGGTGTCCACTCCATATTGAGAAATACAACTGTTTTTCATGACAGAACACAAGTTCTATGGTCATTCACCCCAATATATTAGCTGATCACCCAGAGAAAACACTGACTTATTTTTGCTTCCCTGACCAAATATTTGATATCCATTGCAGATTGGATTCATATTTCATATCCTTCTCTTTTCCCCAAACCCTAGCTATTGTCCCCATGCATGTACTTGGGGAGCTTCATTTGCTTTAACCAGTTCACCCTGGTCTCACTGAACCTCCCATTCCATATAACACCAGAAAGACCACACCAGATTACGCCCATATGTCTCTGATGTAATATTATTAATTCCTATAATAATAGGAATAGGCCTATTGCTATCCATCACTGGGACAAGGTTAGATGTCTCCACACTGGGCACACAAAAGATCATACAGGTTAACACCAATCTTCCTGCCACTCTAGCTACCTCCTTGCAAAACCTCCAAGAAACTTTAGCCCTAATGCAGCAATCCCATGAGTTCCCAGCCGAAAAGGCCCTGGACCACTGTCTGGCTTTAGACTGCATACTAGCCAGGCAGCATAGGGTCTGCTTCCTTCAGGAAACTATCTGCTACATTTGCATTAATAATCTGGGGAAGGTTCAAGAGGACATATGCACCTTACCACACAAATAGAAGCAATACCTATATCTCACCCAAGTTTTCTCCAACATTCCCACATGAACAAATGCTTTCAATCTGTCCTCATGGATTGATCCTACATCCTGGAGTGGCTGGCTAAGGACTAGGTTTCTTCCCTATGCACTCTTTGGTATTTTTCTGCTCACCACCTTACTCAAATGCTTACTTAAATATCTGAGCTGAGCCTTCTAGGTAGCAATTAACATTTCCTCTGTTCAAGTAATTCTGTCTCAGCCAATGGCATTGGCATCCCAGTGTCCTTTATCCTGGGAGCAGTTAGAACATCAGTTATTTGTTACCTAGGCCCATCCAAGGCTAGGTCAGGACAAATAAGCTGTCCTTCCCTGGAGGCTAGGCAGTAAACTTAACCTATGGCCCAGCTGGTCAAGGACCCTTGCTGTCAAAGCCACCTGAAAGACCCAATAAGAAAAAAACATGCAAAAGTAATAAACTCCATCCTCACCTCCCCTTAAATAGAGAAACTGCTTCCCCACATGCAGGCTCACCCTCTGATAAGCTCTGGGATGGAGACGATTTCTGCCTGAACCTCTCTGGTCGACCTGCTTGGCTTGAGGACCTGTAAATAATAAACCTTAAATGTTCTCATTGTGACGGCTTCATTGAAGCCAAGCCCATGATCCCTCCCTGTGGGGCTGGGGAGACTTCCCCCAAGACACTCTAGGGGAACTTCTCCCAGAAGCCTACTTTATTTGGAGCCTGAGCAAACTGTTTACTTACCAACTCCCCACAGAAAGAGTAAGACACTTCCAAACCATATTCCATGTCCCAACCAAAGTGAACCTGTTATTTCATTAATTAGTTCATGTCTCCTTTCTTATTACAACAGGATCAACACCTTTTTCATTGCTTTAAGAATGTAAACTAAATCAATCATACTGCCCTAGTATCTCTGCATGACCTCAGGTAACTACATGCTCCCTAATGTTGTCAGAGTTAAAGCTACACTGTATTGTCTTATCAAAAATAATCAATTTTGTTCATAATTTATAATTAAGTGTCCACTTATTACATTTTATCAGAGAGTGCTAACTCTCTTGTTTACCCTATTTTGAATTATTGATGTTTTCTTTGTAGCTACTTTTTACAGTTTGTAGCTTTTGGTGGTTCCCAGAAAAGATCATGTTCTTGGAGTTAATCTATTCCTGTGGGGCTAGGGAGACCCTTTGATTTCATTTGATTCAGTCAGGAGGACTTTTATTGGACTGCTTCAGAGACGTATGACCCAGGGTGGGTCTTGGTCCTCTTGCTGGAGTCCTTTATAAATGGAGGAGAAAACAGAGACACACAGAAAAAAGGGGTAGAGACAGAGAAACCCTGAGAGGCTCAGAGAGAGGCCTGGTGGAGAGGGGAGAGAACAGCCATATGCCTGATTACCTATAGCTGAGCTCTGAGGGAGAGTTTCACTTGTTGAATTGATTTAAGCAGAGACACCATTAAGATTTGACATACACCTGATCACCTGCAGCTGAGCATGGCTATAAAGCATCTTTAGATAATGCCGCCATGTGCCTGATTGCACACAGTAGACCTTCTCTAAGACTGTTTCTCTGATGATGCTTTGATTTGGACTTTTTTCACAGCTCAGGACTGTAAGCTTTTAACCTAATAAATTCCCATTATAAAAATAGCCAAACCATTTCTGGTATATTGCTATCAGCACCTTTTTAGCAAATGAAAACACTTCCTTACTTTTATTTTGAAGTTTTCTACATAATTACATTTAGGAATATGCATAATGTAGATACTTAATGTAGAGCTGAATTTAAGTTCATGATCTGATGTAATATTATTGTATTTGTAATAGGTTATTTAATAATTAAGCAAATTTTATTTATTGACTAGAAGAACACATTAAGTTTTATATCTCTCTTATGTTATGTTAAATATATAAATGTTTAGTATATTTTATCTATATATTATATATGTTTATGTGTTCTTTACTTTTAAAATTTTTATTAAATAAAAACCCATAAAGAAATGTGCAGATACTGTGGATGAATTTTCACAAACTGAGTAAACCTTTGAAATTATCACACAGATCAAGCAATACATTTTCCCTTGTATTACATAATTCCTGTTTATATTCCCTTCCAGTCACTAAACTCCCACTCATCATGTCCCCATCCAATGACTACTATCCTGATTTCTGACTACATGCATTATTTTGTGTGGTTTTTCATTTTATATATATGTAGTCACATGATTTCCACTATATGTATTGGGCAGGAGAGACAAGATGGCCATCACAAAGACCCTGTAGAACTGTCAATGACCTTATAAGGGACATCCAAGCACAGAGCTGGTCTAGGGTTTATACTGAGTCCATAGAAGTTTAATTTTATTAAATTTGTTATATTATTTTCTTGAGATGAACAAAGCATATTTCTCTTATTTTATACTAAGATTAATCTTTGCTGATTATGCAAATTGATTTTCAAGAATTAAAAATAATCAATCTTCCATTCCTGAAAAAAATAAAAATTTATTTCTTAAATATTTGAAAGTGTTGGTGATTCTACCTTGATGTGGATTTCTCCTTCTACTATCTAATGTCTATAATTACAAAATCAATTTATTGAAAAGATATATTACTAATAATATTTTATAGTTTTTATGGGAGTTTGTCAATTTAATATAATATAAAACATACTGTATTAGGTTTATCTAGGGAAACAGAACCAACAGGATGTAGGTAGGAGATAGACAGATAGATAACATAAATATTATGAAATTTATTATAGGAATTGGCATACTCTTCTGTGGGGATGGGCAAGTCCAAATTCTGTAGGGAAGTCTGCAAGCTGGCAACTCCCTTGAAGGTTTGTGATGAATTGATATGGAGCAGCATACAGGCTAAAGTAGAGTTGGAAATTCTTCCTTCCAACTGGTAAGATCATCACTTCTCCTTTTAAGGTCTTCAACTGAATGGATGAGTCTTCTGTCATCAATGATGGCAATATCCTCAGTTGATTGTAGATATAATCAGCCATAATGCAATCAACTTACTGAAGACTTGAATCCAGGATATATCCTTACAGTAACAATTAGGTCAATGTAACTTGACACATGACCTTATCCATGACAATTCATCCCTTGTCAACTTGGCACCCATACATAACTCCTTAAACCATACTTAATCTCTAAGTAAAAATAATAGCATATTTTGCCTAACAATACTCAAAAACCCTGCATACAACTGGAAAAACATTAACTTTCTCCAGAAAAGGGTGCAAATCCTTGGGTAATAATCACTCTTAAACTTGCTATCCTATAACTTAAATGCTATGACAAAAAACTAATTCAACTTATAGCATATGGTAAGGGGATAAGATAGGGAAGAAAACAGAGATATTTGATTTATGTGTATGTACAAGCATACTCACAACAAAACTAGGAATATTCATGACAATTATAATCCTCATTTCTACAACTGGTCATGGGGTCATAGCTCATATTTATAACAACCTTCTTTCACTACCTATCTCATATTCCTTTACCCTCAGCAAGGAATGGTTCATTGCCTCCTGGTGGATTGAACCAAACCTTCATTCCTGAAGTTTCAGGTGCATTAGTAGTCCTCCTGGGATTGGGTTGTTAAAGTATTCCATTTGATTAATCACAGGTCATAGTAGACCTAAGACACACCATAGAGGATCTCCTTTGTTTGAGGCAAATTATTCTTTAACTTCGTTTTATAACAGAGGACCTATTTCCCCTTAATATTCCAAATTACTCACCCTAGCCAAAAGAATAATTCCCTTCTTTGCCTGTTGATTTATTCAGAGTCATAAGGTGCCCAAAGTAGCTGGTTGGCAGTCTTAATTTCTACTTCAGTAGAATCACTGTTATGTCTCCTGGTGGAAGCACTCCTTCCTTTGGATCTAAGCCTGTAGTCCACCAAAGTTTAAGGTTGCAGGGACAGGAAGAAGAAAATATTCCTAGTGGAACACTAGAAGTAATAGTGAGTAGTGCCATTCCTATATCCACCCTTTAATTCTTGGACTCATGAATCCTGGTTATGAGAGAACCAGCACCATAGAGTGGACACTGATTTAGAGCATATACAGGACCCTGGGTCTAGCCCTGAAAGTTTTTGCCACCCAGTTGGCATAGTAGTTGTGTCTTCAAAAGATCATTCAATCCTTCTATCAATTGAGCTGTTTCAAGATGATGGGGAAAATGGTAAGTCCAGTGAATTCTATGCATATGTGCCATTCCAGTATATCATTTACGATGAAATGTTTTCCTTAATCAGCAGCAATGTTGTGTGTAATACAATGAAAGTGAATAATTGCAAGTCCATGGATGATAGTTTTGGAAGAACCATTCAATGCTGGAAGTCCAAACCCTTATCTGGCATATGTGTCCATTCCAGTTAGAACAAAATACTGCCCCTTCCATTATGGAAGTGGCCCAGTGTAATCATTCTGCCATCAGGTAGTAAACTGACCACCTCAGTGTATGGTGCCATATTGGGGACTGTTAGCTGCAGCAGTGGCTTTAGCAAAGTCAACCTTGGTGAATGGAAGTCCATGTTGCTGTGCCCATGAATAACCTCCATCCATACCACCATGGACAATTTCTTCAAGAGCCCATTGCAGTGGTTGTGGGAAGAGGCTCACTGGTATTCACAGAACAGTTAATCTCATCCAGTTGTTTATTAAAATATTCCTATGCTGAAGTCACCCTCTCATGAGAAATTACATGGGACACAAATATCTTCATGATGTTTGCCAATCAGAAAGGTCTAGCCACATATCTTTCCCCCAGACCTCTTTGGCACCAATTTTTCAAAAATATCCCTCCCAAATCCCTGACCATCCAGCCTAAAAATTGGCATCAGCCATTGAATCAGTATACAAATACAATTCCAGCCATTTCTTCTTTCAAGCAAAGTGAACAACCAGGTCCACTGCTCAAAATTCTGCCCACTGAGAGGATTTCTCTTCACTGCTGTCCTTCTGGAGTGTCCCAGAAAGGGACTGTAGTGCTGCAACTCTTCACTATAATGTTGTACCCGTATATTGTGCAAACCATAAACCAGGCCTCAAATTATTGTTATCAATTCCCCAAGAAGCCATAGTTGTGGACTGAGAAAGAGAAGGTAATGTGGCAGGTGTATAGGCCATGCCTATTTGGGCCACATCTTCATGTAACTTACTTTTTCCTTCAGGAACTGCTTAAAGCCTTAGCTCATATAGACTCCTTCAATTTTTGGATGGAATGCTGATATGCATTCCCAACTTAATGGTTTGGTGTGTAAGAACAGCTCTTGAAGGGAAACTCAGACCTTATGGTAACTTAGTGGCCCACAGTCAAGGGTCCATTATCTAATAAGGCCCAGCTGCAAGTCAAAAGAATTTTTTCAAAAGAAGAGTAGTTATCTGCAGAGGATGGCAGTGATTTTCTCCAAAAGCCTAAGGGTCTGTCCTGTGATTGCTCAATATGGACATACAAAAGGTTCCATTCAGCAACTCTTTTTGACATTGATCCCACCCCTGCATTCTTCAAGGCCTTCATGGTGGCACTAACCACTTCAATCCTTCCAGGAATGTGGGACTGCACTTAATTTATTAGTTTGCTAGGTAGATGCAATTCTAGTGGCTTTCAATTGGCATCTCCTACTATGATAGCCTCCATTCCACAAACCAGGGAACCAATATTAGGATTCTACCAATTGCTGAATACACCTATTCCAATTATGCATTCTGGAATTGGGGGGATAACTATAGAAATGTGTCTGGGGACACACTGGACTCATTGTGATATGGAAATTTGCTAAAACTCCATTGCTCACCTGAACTCCATAAACCCCTACTCTGACTGGTGGAACACTTTGACATTTTGGGCATCCTAGAATTATCACTTTTGAGCCAGTGTCTAATAATCCCCCAAACATCTGATCACTTCCTTTAACCCAATGCACAGTCAACTTCATAAAACACTGTAAGTACCTTTGGGGAAACCTGGGAGGAAGATTAAGAGTAGAAATTTTTAGTAGTGTAGTGGGTCCTTTCTCAAGGGGACCTCACCCTACTTTCATTCAAGGGGCTCTTTGTCTGTAATCTTTCTCAAGTGTGGAAATTGATTAAAGGGCTGTGCCTCTCTGTTTTTATGATTCAAGGCTTCATGCTTGATACTTAAATTATTTTCAAATCAATTCGGTTCAGTACATTTTACCAAGTCAGTATATGACAAGCTGATTTACCTGATTTCTCTTTATTTTTTCACTGAGTAGATGGATCATATTGCTATTTACATGCCACAAAAATTTCTGATCAGGATCCTCAGATCCTCTCATACTACTATTTTCACTTAGTAATCAAAATACTAATTCCACCACTGTAGCTCAAAGAGAACAAAGCCCACCGCACTTTTAAAGGAAGAAAAGAGTTGGATTAGATTTTAAACTTGGAAATTTTTTCCAACTGCACTTTCAAATGTAAGCACACACATGAACATATAATTCAGTTATAGATGACTATATTATAAAGATGTGTGCAAATATATATAGGTACAAAATTTTTTAAAAATCCAGGCAATGTATAGTGATTTTAAAAATGGATTTACCAAAAGATATACCAATATATGATTTCATTATTTTGTAAGTCAGTTTCCTGCATCATTTTCCACAGATCTGAAATTTCCTTATTTTGGGGAAATTGAAATATTTTCTGCTGGGTGCTAAGAGCAGTGCCACATGTATTTAAGGATTTTTTGAAAAAGAAAAAAACATTTTAGGAAAAAAGAACATATTTTGTTCATTTTAGTGAGGAAATTTTGCTCTGGTATATTCATAATATGCTCCAACACCATTACCTCTGCCAACCATTTTTCAAAAGTACATCAAGTTTAGTAGCCCTTTGATGTTTATGCTCAAATCACAGACAAATTTATTAATATTGATATTATTATAACTCACTTTACACATTTAAAAGGAAACTCATTTTACTTATGGAATTTCTCCATATTGGCCTGTAGCCCTAAGCACACTATTCATAACAGAAAGTATCAAGGCACTAGCAGAAGAGAGCAGATGAAATTTGTGTATGAGAACACTGTGTTTTGTTTTGTATTTCTGTTTTCTGAAGAATCAGAATGACTGAGAAATTTACCAGTATGAACAGCATAATGGAATTTTTGCTCATGGGATTCACTGATGACTGAATGATACAGAGACTGTATGCCACACTCTTCTTCATTTACCTGGCAGCAATGATGGGGTCTCTCCTCCTTATCGCCATCACAACCATTGACCATCATAGTCCAAGTTCCTATGTATTTCTTCCTGAAGAATTTGTCCTTGATCGATATCTTCTATATCTCTGCCACTGTTCCCAACTCTATCATGAACTCTCTGAACAAAAGCCATTCTATCTCTTCCTAGGATGTGCCTCACAAGTTTGTTGTTGTTGTTGTTTTTACTGGTACAGAGATTGCTCTGCTTATAAACATCACCATTTGCCATCCTCTGCAATAATAGGGAATTATGCATAGAGGCACCTGTGTGCAGATAGTGACAGCATTGTGGTTCATTCAGTGCATGTGTCTATGGCTCCATTCATGTAGCAGGTACATTCTCTGTCAGGTTTTGTGAGCCCAACATAGTGTGTCAGGTCTTCTGTGATGCTCCATCACTGCTTGCATTTTCTTGTTCCAGGGAACATATTTTATGTTCACATTGTTTCCCACCATTTTAAGAATCCCATCTGCAAAGGGCAGAATAAAAACTTTGCAGACCTGCGTACTCTATCTCATCATGGTGAAGCTGTTCCTGTTTTCTTTGATACTACATATAGAGCAAACAATTTTGAATTTTCATATTCACAGAAATTGTTGACATCTGTGCTTTATACTGTATTACCTCCACTCTGAATATTATCATCTATAGCCTGAAAAGCAGGGACATGCAAACACCATTGGAAAAGAGATAGCTGAAAAAACATCCAAAATATTTTCTTGATTTTTATATTTAGTATTTAATTAAAATGAATGACTTATTCAGATAAAGATATGCCTCTATTCTCCTATTGCTAATCGACAGAACTTATCAATGTGTTATCTAACAATGTAGCAAGTCAAAATTTTATCTCATTTTAGTGTAACATGGAAATATTTGATTAAATGGCTGTCTTTCCACTATTTATTTTCTATCATCATTTTCTAATCGGGAGAAAAATCTGGATGTTTTATATTCAACACCAGTGTTTCCACATTGCCACCTCCCCAAATTTTAGGGTCATCACAAACAAAAAACAAAACATTTTTTACTTTTATTTCTGGAAGTATATTTTAGTTTTAGGTTGTGAGAAGTTAAAATAAGGATGCATAAATATTTTTAACTTGTTTTTAAGATTCTGTTTGTTCATGTTAATTATATATTTACTTGTGGAGTTCAGAACAAGGCCATCCTAGAAGTTGTAAAACTGTGCTTTCTGGTCACTCAGGTATTAAGAATGTCCAAAATGGTGATGACAGCATTCTTATTCAAATCCAGGTTAAGAAAAGAATTTAATCAGGAATGGTTTATTATTTTTTTTAAATCAGTATACATAGAATATCATATTGAGAAATAATTCTAAATAGGTATTTTATCTCCACATATTAATCCATCTAGTTCTCCTTTCCTTAATATAATATCATACCACAAATTTCTGTCCATTCTTTCACCTTTCTTCTTTACTTCATGAGTGCTGTTTATTTATAATGCTACCAGGCTTGTTATTAAAGATAAAAATGTATTTTCAGATGTTACTGTAGTATTTGAAATAATTTTAATCATTACCATGAGCACATTTTATCTTTGAAAAAGACTTTCAGAATTTTAATTTTATAATGTTTAGAAATGAACTTTCTAGCATAGTTGCTCAATATGACAGGGACTGGTGACAGCAATGCTTAGGCTTTGTTTAATGTGGCAGTAAGTGAAATCTGTCTGAGAGCTGTATAAACATATCCACCATAATCACCTCTTGACTCACTTTGATTCTCTAAGCTATACAAACTCTTTTTTTTTTTTTTTACTGTTTCCTCCTTTTCATCAAGGTCTTTTTTCAAATGCATTGCTGGTTAGCACTTGGTAATAATCCCTCGGTGCAAGAAAATCTCATCCCCAGGAGTCATGTCCCATGTCAGGCATAGGTAGTGAATTTATTTGCTAGGTTTCACTTAGAGAGAGGTCACATTTGAGTAACAAGGAGGATTTCTAGGAGGTAACATTTAGGCATTAATTATAATTAGACAAAGTTTCCTTTTTAGAGGAATAGGGTTCATATATACAAGCATTAATATAGAGGACTTGGCATTTAATACTGACAGAGAGGCAAGGCACAAAGTCTCATGAAATCAACACCCCTTATGCAGGACCTACTTGGAAATATATGGCAATCCATTTCCCCAATATAATATAGTTATACACATTTATAAATCCCTTAATCATGATTCTTTGACTCCTTTCATTTGAACCTATAATAGTCAATGTACCTGTTAAGTGTATTTCTCAAGAAACTTTAATCTTCAGAATGTACATATGCCAGTTGAGCCTGGAATGCCTTGAGAATAGCCACCAACTCATACTGTCCAGTTCTTTGGGCTTGCCCTTGAAAGCCAACAAAGTGATGATAATGGGCAACTCCCATCCCCAAAATATGAGCATCTACAACTACAGGTAATAAATTCCTTACATCTGTCCCAAAATATCTAAGTCCTCTCTCAGTCTGAAGCAGTCATAGCAGACATCATCCCAAACCCATCAATATTGAGGAGTGCACAAACATAAGGGAGGAATGTAACCATGGACAATAGTAGATTTGTTGTTATCATAGTTATCATCTTGTGTTAATGGAGTAACTCGTAACATTGATATAAAGATAATGGTTACCAGGGGTTCAAATGGGAGGGGGAGGGATGAATGGGTGGAACACAGGGCATGTTTGAGGCAGTTAGATGCTTCTATATGATACTGAAATGACAGCCACATTATACTATACATTTGTCAAGGCCAAGGAACTGTCCAGTGCAACACGTAACACTTTATCTGTATAGACTGACATTCTTTATCTCTCGTGAGAGTTTTCTTTTACCTAAAGTCTATTTCATCTGATAATAGTATAACTACACAATTTTTTTCAATTGCTAGTCACATTATATTTCTACCATCCTTTGACTTTCAACCTACGTGTATCTCTGATTTTAAGGTAAGTTTCTTATAAGCAGCATATATTTGTGTCAAGATGTTTTATCCATTCTGCCAATTTCTGTCTTTTGACTGGGAGTTTAATACATTTACCATTAAAGAAACTAATGACAATTCAGGACTTTCTTCTGCCATTTTGCAATTTGGACTTTGCATGTCTTATACCTTTCCTTGTTTTTGACCCTCAATTCTTCCTATGTTTACTTTCATATTTATTTGATTTTTTGAATTATGTCATTTTGACTCTTAATTCATTTTTTTTCTGCATATCTCTTTCATGTATTTTCTTTGTGATTACCACGGGGTTAAAATTTAACTTCCTATGTGTATGTCCAAAAGACTTTTAAATCTTTGGGCTGTCCATGTGCCAGCTGAGCCCTGAATCTCAACAGAGTTGCAAAACCTACTTTCAAGTTCATTGGACTCACCCAGGACAACTAACAAGATGATGATGGACAATGATCATCCCAATGAACAGAGTCTACAACTGCAAGCAAGATAGTCCCATCCACCTGCCCCATGGGATCTAAGCCCCCTCTCAATTATAGATGGGCATCACCATCCCAGAATCCTCAGGATTGGGGAATGAACAATGGATTAGAGTAGACTTACTGATATTCTAGTATAGACTTATTGTGATTCTAGCAATGGAAGAACTTTTATCATTGATGTGGAGGCCATGGCCACTAGAGGTTCTTAGTGGGAGGAAGAGGGAAAAACAGGTATAATATGGGGACATTTTTGGGACTTGGTAATTGTCTCAAATGACTTTGTAATGACAGAAACAAGCCGTTATATATCTTGTCATAACTTACAAAACTGTGTGGGAGAGAATATAAACTACAATGTAAACTTTAATCCACACTTAGTGGCAATGCTCCAAAACGTGTTCACCAATTTTAACAAATGTACCACACGAATGAAAGATGTTGTTAATGTGGGAAAGTGTGGAAGGGGTTGGGAGCAGGGCATATGGGAATCCCCTTTATTTTTTATGTAATATTTACATAATCTACATATCTTTTTTAAGAAATAAAAATCCATGTTAAAAAACAAAAACAAACAAAAATATATAACATCTTGAATCTGTAAATATCAGGTGTTATTCAGTACCAAATTAACTGCAGTAGTATACACGTAAATTATTCTTATACTCCTTGGTTACCTATTGTTTTGTTATACTTGTCATAAATTATAGTTTTATTCATTTTATTTCCACACTCACTGATTCATCATTACTTTTATGGCTTTGCATTTTAGAAACTATAAGAAATAAAAAGGGAATTACTTAACAAAAAACACAATATAATCTTACTGGAATTTATAATTTCCCATATAATCAACTTTACTGAGGGAGTTATTCTTTTTTTTTTTCCAAACAAATCAATTTTATTGATACACATCAATAAAGCAAACAATTCATCCAAAATGTACAATCAATATTATCTGATATAATGACATAGTTGTGCACTCATCACTTCAATCATTATTACAGTATTTTCATTATCTCAATAATAATAATAAACAAAAAGCAGAGAAACAAACAAGAATATTCCTCAACTCTCAATCTCTCTATGTTTCCCCCATTGTACATAGCTGCTGTTTCTAGCTATTCTATCCAATGTGTATATTCAATGGCTTTTAGTGTAATCACAATGGTATACATTCACCATCTCAAAACTTTTAGAACAATTTCATTACTCCAAAAAGAAAGACTCTTCTCCCCTTAGCATTCCTTCTTCAAACCTACATCACCACTAATCTCCTTTCATCTTTATAAATTGATTCATATTTACATTTCATATAAATGGAATCATACAATATGTAGCATTCTGTCTGGTTTCCTTCACTTATTATAATGTTTTGTTTAGTTTTTGTTTGATATTAACACTCTGTAATATTAACTTACAATTTTTCAGCTTCAAAGAAATATGATCTTATAGATGCAATTCTACCTATATTCATATTTCACATAATATATTTGCATTTTATGTAGTATATTTAGTTAATAATAAGGCCATTTTACAGTATTTGTCCTTTTGTGTCTGGCTTGCTTCACTCAACATAATGTCTTCCAGGTTCATCCATGTTGTCTTATGTTTCACAACTTCATTTTTCTTACTATTGCATAATACTCCATCATGTGTATAGTCCAAAATTTGTTTATCCATTCATCAGTTCATAGACACCTGGGTTGTTTCCTACTTTTGGCTCTCATGAATAAGGCTGCTATGAACATCGGTGTGCAAATATCTATTCCTTTCACTGCTCTCAGTTCTTCTGGGTAAATACCTAGCAATGGTATTTCCAGGTCCCATGGCAAGTCTATATTAAACTTCCTTAAGAACTGCCAAACAATCCTCCACAATGGGTGTACTTGTCTACATTCCCACCAACAGTGAATAAGCATTCATATCTCTCTACATCCTCTCCAACATTTACATTTTTCCAACATTTTAATAAGAGCCAGTTTAATAGGTGTGAAATATCTCATTGTAGTTTTGATTTGCATTTCTCTAATTGCTAGTGATGTAGAACATTTTTCATGTGTTTCTTCACTATTTGTATTTCTTCTTTGGACAGTTGTCTTTTCAAGTCTTTTGCCCATTTTTTATTTGGATACTTTGTCTTTTTAACATTGAGTTGTATGATCTCCTTATATATCATGGATATTAAATGCTTATCAGATATGTGATTGCCAAATATTTTCTCCCATTGAGTCGTCTGTCTTTTCACCCTTTTGGCAAAGCCCTTTTAGGTGCAAAATTGTTGAATTTTGAGGAAATCCCACTTATGTATTTTTTTCTTTTGTTGCTCGTGTTTTGGGCATATGGTTAAAGAAACTATCACCTACCACAAGATCTTGAAGATGTTTTCCTACATTTTCTTCTGAGAATTTTATGGTTGTTTTTATATTTAAGTCCTTCATACATTTTGAGTTAATTTTTGTTTAAAGTGTGAGCTAGATGTCTTCTTTCTTTCTTTTGGATATGGCTATCCAGTTCTCCCAGCACCATTTGTTGAATAGACTGTTCTGGCCCAGTTGGGTAGGTTGAACAGTCTTCTCAAAAATCACTTGACTGTAGATGTGAGGTTTAATTTCTGAATTCTCAATTCAGTTCCATTGGTCAATCTTTCTGTCCTTATGCCTGTACCATGCTGTTTTTTTTGTTTGTTTGTTTGTTTGTTTTTTTGGTTTTTTTTTTTGTTTTTTTACCACTGTAGCTAAGTAATATGCTTTAAAGTCTGGAAGGGTGAATCCTCCAACTTCGTTCTTTTCTAAGATATTTTTTACTATTCAGGTCTCCATACTCTTCCAAATAAATTTGATTATTGGCTTTTCAACTTCTGCAAAAAAGGCCATTGAGATTTTTATTTGGATTACATTTAATCTGTAAATCATTTTGTGTAGAATTAACAATGATATTTAGTCTTCCAATCCATGAACTCAGAATACCCTTCCATTTATTTGTCTTCTTTTGTTTCTTTTAGCAGTGTTTTGTAGCTTTCTGAATACAGGTCCTTTATGTCCTTGGGTAAATTTATTCCTAAATATTTGATTGTTTTAGTCATTGTTAGAAATGAAATTTTTTTTTCTAATTTTCTCCTCGAGTGCACTTTAATAATGTATAGAAACACTTTATTTTTGCATATTAACCATGGATTCTACCATGTTGCTGAACTTGTTTATTAATTCTAGTAGTTTTGCTGTGGATTTTTCAGGATATTTTAGATATAGCATCATATCTTCAGCAAATAGTGATAGTTTTATTTCTTCCTGTGTTATTTGAATGCCTTTTATTTCTTTGTCTAACCTAATTGCCCTGGCTAGAACTACTAGCTATATATATATATTGAGGTACATAATTTGTGTTATAGCACAGTATGTTTTTTAAAAGTTTTATTCTGCTAACATATGTACAGTGTAATATTTCCCCTTTTAACCACTTTCATACATACATACAATGATGTTAATTATATTCACATTGTGCTTCCATCACCGCCAGCCATGCCAAAAATTTTCTGTTATCCCAAAAAGAAACTATGAACCAAATAAGCATTAATCATCATTACCTACCCACAACTCAGTCCTAGTTAAAATGCATTCTAGTTTTTAACTCTATGAATTTGAATATTCTAATTATTTCATATAAGTGAGAGCATACAATATTTGTCTTTTTGTGTCTGGCTTATTTCACTCACAATATATCTTCAAGCTTTCTATATATATAATAGCAAGCATTGATACTTGATTTTTTTACTGAATAAAATTCCATTTATATTGTATTAAATTTATACAATTAGATTTATTGTAGAAATTAGTGCATGTGACTGTGATTATAGGAAAGACAGAATTTTGTAGGG
Organism: Cabassous unicinctus; assembly: GCA_029593785.1. Taxonomy (NCBI): domain Eukaryota; kingdom Metazoa; phylum Chordata; class Mammalia; order Cingulata; family Chlamyphoridae; genus Cabassous; species Cabassous unicinctus. The sequence continues at coordinate 16,662 of JAQZBX010057593.1, forward strand.
GAGGCCAAAAGTTGTGAATGCTGATGAAAGCATTTGATTAACTACCCAGGGAAAGCTGGCTGAAGTAGAGATGGAGATTCTTCTTTCTGACTACAGAAATCACCATCAGGTCTCCCTGTGAGGTCTTCAACTGCTTTCATGAGACTTTTCCCAATGCTGAAGACAATCTCCTTAGTTGATTGTAGATAAAATCAGCCATATATACAATCAACTTAATGATGATTTAAATCCATGAAATATCTTCACAGTAACAATCAGGCCAGTGCTTGCTTAAACAAACAACTGGTCACCATAATGTAACCACATTGCCACATGAACATAAGCATCACATATGATTATACTGCATTTCTAAATCTATTCATCACTTGATAGATAATTGGTTGCTTCCAACATTTGGCAATTATTGCTATGAACATCACTGTGCAAATATTTGAATGTGACCTTATTTTCAATTATTGTATGTATATACCTAAAGGTGGGATTGCTGAACCATTTGGTAATTCTATACTTCTGAAGACTGGCCAAAATATTTTCCATTATGTCTGTACCATTTTACATTCCCACCAAAAATGAAGGACTGTTCCTATTTTTGTACAACCTTTCTGACCTTTATTGTTTTATATTTTAAATATAATAGCCATTTTCTTGGAGAGATAATGCTATTTCATTTTTATTTACATGTCTCCAATGCAACTTTTCATGTTTTCTTTTGTCATTAGTATAACTTCCTTGGAGAAATGTCTATTCAAGTCTTTTGTTCAACTTTTAAAGTTGGATTATTTGCTTTTATATTGTGTTGTAGGTTTCCTTTATGTATTTTTTTTTTGCTCTGGTTTCTCTTCAGCTCGTATAAATCGTTCACCTTTTACTAGCACAATATTGAGTAATAATGGTGATAGTGGGCTTCTTTGTCTTGTTCCTGATCTCAGAGGGAAAGCTTTCATTCTTTCACCATTGAGTACAATGTTAGCTGTAGGTTTTCATATTGAGAAAGCCTTCCTTCTATTCTTATCTTTTGGAGTGTTTTTATCAAGAAAGGGTGCTGTATTTTGTCAAATGCCTTTTCTGCATCAATTGAGAGGATCATGTGCTTTTTTTCCCTTCAATTTATCCATTGTGTTTATTACACAAATTGATTTTCTTGTGTTGAACCATCCTTGCATACCTGGAAGAAAACTCACTTGATCATGGTGTACAATTCTTTTTATGTGCTTTTGGATTCTGTTTGCAAGTATTTTGTTGATGAATTTTGCACCTATATTCATTA
>JAQZBX010057594.1:0-17928 GCA_029593785.1 Cabassous unicinctus
CCCCCCCCCCGCCCCCAATCAGTCTACAGACAGACAAGGAAAATAAATAATTACAAATCAAAGTGATGAAAGCAATGAGAACACAGGGCACTCAGATGAACGGGTGAGCCACCCTGTGGTCAGGGTGGGGTCGGGAGGGCAAAGAAAATTTCTCAGAAAGTGACTCGAGGTTGGTCTTAAATAACAAGAAGTGGTTTACAATGAAATCCAGAAAACCAGGGAAGAGGGCATTCTAGGCAGAAGGATGAAAGGGGCTGGCAAAAGTACCCATTAGGTTGTGCCAGGGAAAGCAACAGAAGACCCAAAGAACAGTGGCATAACCAGGAAGGGCATGTCCTCCTAACGAGAAGTCTAGAGGGGCAGGGGCCAGGGGCATACAAAGACCCAATGATGTCGACAAAGACCCAGGCTCAGTCTGCGTTTCAGTGTTTTGGCTTTCTGTTCTCATTTTGTTGTTACATGGTCTAAAGATGGCTGCTGCAGCTCCAAGCTTCTCATCCACACCCATCATATTCAAGGTAGGGGAACAGGGAAAGGCAAGTCTCCACAGAACTCACATCTACCTTCTGTCTTTTTTATCCTTCTCAGTATATCCCCAATATTCAATGAGAATAGTTTCTATTCTCATTGAATCAGTCATTGGATTGGTCATCCCTAACTGCAAAGAAAGCTGGAGAAGAAACTAGCAAAGGGATAAAAACATCATAATTGGTTTACAACAAACATGACAAATGCCCTGGGGCTGGGAAGAGGCCCTGAGCCTTCTGCCTACCACCCAACAGTATCAGGGCTCTATTAGCAGGGTAGGTGGGTGGGTGGTGGGCAGCACCAGGGATGACTGTAGGGTGAGCAGTGAGCAGGGCTGTCATATGTATCTGGGGTAAGTGGTTCAATGTGATGAAGAATGGTAGGAGAAGAGGCTAGGGTCAGGCAAGAATTTGAATAGAAAGCTTAGAAGCTTGGGCTTTAAATGGAAAGCAGTTCATCCAAGGCTTCTGGAAAAAGGTTGATTTGTGTTTTCTAGCAAACACTCTGTGAGCACTGGCCAGTGGGCAGAGACACCCCAGGGGCAGCTGGACGCCCTCACTTTTCAGCTCTGTAAGGCTGTCATGTCCCTAAAGATGGGGACTTGGTCTTTATTCATTTCATGTCCTTAGTAACTTTCAGAGTTGCCCCTGCCCCAGAGCACTGCTGAATGAATGAATGAATGAATGAATGAATGAACGAATGAATCAAATGCACAGACTCTCTTAGCATCAGTTCCCTCTTCTGTATCCCCTACCACCAGGGCAGCCATGAGGATCAGATGAGCCGCTGGCTGCCTGGCGCTTAGTAGGCTGGAAGACTACAGCTCGAAGGCAGATGAGAGAAAGTGAGAGAACATGGCTCACCTTGAACCCTGGACAGTGCCAAGCACAGGCCCCCGCCTGGAAGCACTCACAGCCTGCCTGCACGGAACAGCCTGGAGGAGGCTGAATGGCCGTTCTGGATTGCGAGGAAACACCTGGAGCAGCCCAGTGGGTCCCGCCAAAGACAGCAGTGGGAGAGGGGTGAGGATAAACAGCTGTCTGTCTCTGGTAATGCAATTAGGAGCTAAAATATTAAACACTTTACGACAGGACATATATCTCCCACATAACGAGCTGTCTCTCCCAAGGCGGGCATTGTCCAGGCCGGGAGGCGGGCAGACCCCAGGCGCCTCTGCCCAGGGCAGGAAGTTCACATTCCATCCAAATTGGGGGAGCACCATCAGCATCACCATCAGCATCACCATCACCATCACCATTTATTGAGTTAATACTATGTGCCAGGAGCATTGCCTGGGATTTGCGCACAGGCTGTGCCATGTTACCTTCCAAGAAACAACGTGGGGTAAAGGGCATATGTGGAAACTGCAGCTCAAAGATATTAAGTAACTTGCCCATGGTCAACCCCCTAGCAAGAAGCAGAGCTGCTTGGTCTACTACTGTCCTTTGCAGTAGTAGAAGGAGGGTATATGAATTTTGGCTTGTTCTGGGATGTGTCACTGAGCTGGTACCCTGCTGGGCCCCTGGTGTCCACGATGCCGGGATTCATGGACGTGAAGCTGCTTTCGGGCTGTTTGTGTGCCCAGGAAAACCAGGGAAAGCTCTGTCTCATCACCTCTTTACTTTGATGGTGAATGACTGAGTTTATGGATTGACACAGATTTGTGATACTAATAGTGGAATTTCAGGCATCAGGCAAGAGTTAAGATACTTCACGGCAGTCCTGAAAACATACTTCCTGGGCAACCAGCCGTCTTCTAGGCCCACGTTTACAGACCTCAGTCTGTGTCTCAAATCTGGATTTGACTCCTGTCTTCACAGGGTGTCTAAGTGGGAAGATCCTACCATCCTCACACATAGGTAGAGGAAGTTTAGCAAAGCCCTTTTGCATTCATCATTTCATTGTCTTCTCACAAGAACCTTGTGAAATTTGAGTGCAATTTCATGGAAACTGAGGTCTGGAGGATTTCAAAATGACATGTCCCAGGAGACAGGATCTATATTTGCCGAGCACTTGGTACCTGCTGAATACTATAACAGACATGATCTCTATCCTTGTGGAGCTTCCAGGCTAGACCAGGAGAGAAACACATTAGAATAGCAATCACACAAATAAATAAGCAACTACAAAGTGAGATGAGGGCAATAAAGGAGAAGAACAAGGTGTTTAAGAGGAAACAATAAGAGGCTTGGGCAGCTGCGGACAACCCTCTGAGGAAGTGACATTTATGCTGAGATTGAGGCAGAATTGAGGGAAGAGCAGCCCAGGCAGAGGGATCAGCCGGTATGTGCAAAGGTCCTGAGGTGGAAAGTTGCTGAAACAAGGCTGGAGCTGCAAGTGGCCAGTATGACCACAGAGTGGTTTGCGGGGCCTCTGTAACCCTGTAGATGCCCATAACTGCTCTGCTCGGGATGTCTGACTTCAGTCCAGAGCCCTCTCCACTGCTCCCGGGACCTAGTAAGCCCTGGATTTGGGCAGACAACCCACCTCCGCAACAAGGAAGCCCCTTCCTCCTCTCCTGACCCTTCCCATCCACCAGGATCCCCCAATGGCCAAAAGCCCCACCAACGTGGTCCCCTGCTCTCTGCCCAGTGTGTCCCTCTCCTCTCTGCCAGGTGGGATTCCAGGGGCTGGGGAGTGGGGGCTGGGAGCAGGAGAGCTGTGCAGGCTTTCACAAGCATTACATCTGGAAAGGCAGACCGGAATGTTTGTGTCTGAAATTCAACTAATATCTCAGGAATTTTTCCTGGCGTTTCAGAGGGTTCCTAGGGGGACTGCAAAGCCAGGACGTCTGGGTTCTGGGGGCAGGCTGCCCCGGTGAAAGCCTCTTTGTCCTCACAGCTCTGCCTCGGTGTAGATCTGGGGGTGCCTGCACGTGCCTGAGTGCACTTGGTATGTTTCGTGTGTATCTGAGTGTCTCTATGTGTATCTGAGCTTCTGTGTGTGTCAGTGTCCGTGTGTGTATTTGTGTATCACTGTGTGTATTTGTGTGTGTCTGTGTGTGTCTCTCTTTCTGCCAGGGAGTCTGTGTGCTTACGGGTGTGTCTCTTTGTGTCTCTGTGTGTGTCTGCCTGAGTATGTGTCTGTGTGTGATTCTGCCTCTGTGTGTGTTTGTGTCTGTGTGTATGTCCCCAAGTGCCTGCATGTGGATGCATCCATCCCTGCCCCTTGCCTTTGGCAGAGAGGTGTGACTGTCTAGCTGGGTTGCCGCACATCTGTTCTCGTCTCTCCCCCACCACCCGAGGGCCTCATCCTGCCTGTTAGCAGAGAATCTGGGGTGAACTTTTTTCAGAGTCGACTGTAGAGGGAAAGGAGAAAGAGTAAGTAACAGGCAGAAGGGGAGTGGGAAGGAGAGGATGGGGGACACAGGCTCCTGTGTGTGTGTGTGTGTGTCCGTGTACGTGTGCGTGCTTGTGTTTGTATTTGTCCCTGTGTCTGTTTTTGTGTGTGTCCCTAGGTGTTTGATCTGCATGTCCATGTGTCTCTGTGTGTGTCCTTGAGTGTGGATGTGCACATAAGCCCGAATCTATGTGTGTGGGTGTGTGTCTGTGCATATCTGTGAATGTGTATCCCACACTGTGTTTCTGTGTGTGCATGTGTGTGTAGCCATTCACCCATCTGGCCGGGGAAGGGACTTTGCAGGCCAAGCCTTGCCTTCAGCCCCACCACAAAGAAGCAGTGCCCTCAAGCAACACATGGGTTGTCCAGTCCACCCTCCTTTCCTCTCCCCCTCCACCCATTTAGTCACCAGGCATTCTGGAACATAGTCTCTAGCTGAGCCCCCCTCTACACATCCTCCCAAGTTCTGCCCAGCCCAGGCTACTGCCACAGGACTCACTGCTCTGCACCTGGTCCCTCCCACTTCCAGGAGCATCTCTGCTCAAAGATCATATCTATGGCTCCCATTTACTAACCCCCACCTCTGCCAGGACCCTAACGCCTTCCTCCAGACTTTGGTGTGCTGGAACCCCACCAATGCTCAGCATCCTTCAAAGCCCAAGTGCAGACCCCCAGGGACTGCTGGGACTGACTGTCGGGCCATCTGGTCCCCCCTTCCCCAGGTGCCCCTTTCGTGCAGTGAGGCCCTCATGGCTACCCATCCACCCACACCCCATCAGCATGCCTCCTTGCCCCTGCCACTCTGGAAATTTCTTAGACACGTGGCTCATCCCTTTGTTTAATTTTTTTTTTAATTATTTTTTAAAAGAAGCTTTAGGTTATATAAATGTTCCATAAAAACTATAAGTGATTCCCATATGCCCCAATCCCTCCCCCTGCCACACTTTCCCACATCAACAACATCCCTCATTAGTGTGGTACATTTGTTACAACTGATGAACACATATTGAAGCATTGCCGCTAAGTGTGGATTACACTTTACGTTATAGCTTACACAGTTTTGTAGGTTATGACAAAATATACAATGGCCTGTATCTGTCACTGCAGTGTCATGCAGGACAATGTCAATGTCCCAAAAATGCTCCCATATTACACCTATTCTTCCCTCTCCCTCCCCTTGGAACCTCTGGTGGCCACTGCCTTTATATCAATGATAAGAGTTCTTCCACTGCTAGAATACTACTAAGTCTATAGTAGAATGATAATAAATCTACTTTAGTCCATCATTCATTCCCCAGTCTTGGGTATTTGGGGATGGTGAGGCCCACTCTGCTTCTAACTGAGAGGGGCTTAGATCCCATGGAGCAGGTGGATGGAGCTCTCTTGCTTGCAGTTGCAGACACTCTCTGTTCCTTGGGATGGGCATTGTCCATCTTCATATCCTTGTTAGGTGTCCTGGGTGAGTCCATCTTTCTGGGGAACCCAACGAGAGCTCTACATGCAGTTGCAGTACTAGATATACGATGGAAATAGGTGATGACCTTCAAGGTCTTCTGGATCAAGAGTCTCTCCCAAAGACAAATGATGTGGTGGGGAAGTCCCAGACCAGGGGTCCCTCCTCCTGTTTCAAATACTTGCTGTGGTCCACACTTGCACCAAGGCCTTGAGTGACGCCCTCCAGCTCTCTGGGCATCACCTGTTGTGTGGAGTCAGGAAGGCACCTGCCCTCCCAGTGAGGCCTAATGCACAGACAGGCGTCCATGGGAGGGGATACTTTCATGGAAGGAAACACCAATGTCCGGGGCACAGCAGGAGCAGAGGCCAGGCAGTTGGCTTTGTGGACTCATCTGACCCCTAGACAAGCTCAAAGGCAGGCAGCCAGGAAAGCCAAGTGACATTTCTGCACCAGGCATTCTGCTAGGCTCGTGGGCCTGCAGAATCTCATTTAACTGTGCTGAGGGTCCTGACAGGGTTAGGATACCCATGTTTCAGAAGACAAAAGTGAAGCACAAAAACTCACCAGGGTCACAAAGCTAGAAGACTTTTTGAGTGTCTACAAGAAAGAGTCACCAAAAAAAAGTGTTTTGGGGTGAGGGCCATGGAACTGGAGGGGCAGGTTTAGAGGCTCTTTGTACACCATGAGACCCAGACAGAAGACTTGGAGTCCAAATAAATAAATACATAAACTGCTGACTTCCCTGGAGGAGATTCAGGCCACCTTTCATCATTTCATTGGCTCAAGTGCCAAAACAGCTGCATCCTATCATTCCTCAGAAATCCATAAAAGGGATGGAAAAGGCTGGTGTTTGTGGAGGAAATGGACAAGCGTTTCAATTTAATTGTGGCCCCCTGCTGCTCTGGGAGGCAGCTTCAAGATAACTATTGGATCCTGATACTGAGGTTGGAGTGCAGGAGAAAAATTCTTTGCTTCCAGGCCTGGAGTCAGCAACAGTGATTTTTCTTTTCCCAAGTCCCCCCGGACCCCAGGTCCACCCTGACCACTCCTCTCTTTGGCTTCCTCCCACCTCCACCCCTCCCTCTCCCACTTCCTCTTGAAGGTGTGGTCCCTCTGTATATTGGTGGGCTCCTGCCCCAGCCTGGGAGCTCCACATGGGCCATCTGGTCCCCCAGTGCAGGGCCTCCTCACAGCCAGTCCTAAGGGAAGCTTCCCCTTGCCTGACCCACCCCCCAACCCTCACTCATCCATCTCAGCTGAGCTTCAAGGCCGGGCTTCTACCTCTTGTGCTGACCTCGTGAATCACAAGATGCCCCAGAGTTGCTGAGTGTGCAATAGGCTCAAGGACCCACAAGCACCATGGTTCTAAAGCCTCCGTGAGCGTGCAAATCAGCCGGGCCCTGCCCAAGGACAGATTCCGAATCAGTGGCCTGAGACTGAGCCCTTCCAAAAGCTCCCCGGTGACACAGATGCTGATGCTGCGTGGACCACCCCTTGAGTCACAAGGCTCTAGGGAGCCCACATGTCTCAGTCACAGATGGGTAAACTGAGGCCCAGAAAACAGCAGGGAGTTATCCAAGGTCACCCCGGGAGAAGGCGTGGCAGAGTGGGACTTCCAGCCCACAGGCCTGTCTTCTGCCTTAGGGGTCACACACTCAAATGCCTCAGGGTTGGACAAGTAGGAAACAAGGGCAGCCCTCGGGCAGAGGTCACAGAATGTGGCCACACAGCCCCTACTCAGTTCCCAACTGTCGCCCCAAGACGGCACAGGCTCAGCATTGACAGAACAGCTGATTTCTCAAGAGAAGGTAGAAACACAGAATTTTACACAAAACCTCCCACTGCTAAAATTTTGCAAATTATTTCAAAAATAATGGTAAGTTCTCTGCTGGTCAAACCAAAACTATTGGCGAGGTGGCTGGCTCTGAGGTGCCCACACGTGGCCCCTGCTTTCTGCTGTGTCCCGGGAAGGCCGACCAGGCTGCCTCCCCCGTCTCAGCCTCCTCCCCAACCCTCACCTGGGATGCCTCACACGTCACCCACATGCCAGTCCTGCTCAGGAGAAGAGCCCAAAGTGACGAGCCCTGCTTCCTGAGTGGCAGAACATAGAAATGAAAAGGAGCCGGGCTTCAGGATCTGGCCAACTTGGATTTCAACAACAGTTCCGCATACTCCTAACCCAGACCTCTCCCAGCCTCAGCTTCCTTATCTGTAGAGTAGAAACGATAATAAGGCAGATCTCGGGGATGGTTGGGCACGTGGACGTAGTGCAGAGGCAGGTCCCTGATGCAGTGCAGCTGCTCAGCCCAGAGGGGCTCCTGCCCCAGCCCCTGCTTCTCCTGACTGTTGCACCACACCCTGCCAGGGCCTCTTTCCTCAAGTGCTGCAGACTCGGCCCTTGGTCCACATGTACTGAGACCCCTTTATCCTGGCCGGGTCTTTCGCCCACCCATCTCCTCCTCTCCAGTGATTTCCTGCTTCATTTTACACCCAAGCTCTGGCTCTTCCTGGAGACACCTGGCTTCAGAGCAGTAGCTTCTCAGCAGCTGATGCAGGGTAGGAAGATAGACTTCATCTCGACTCCAAGCTCTGCAGGAGTGGAAGTGGCTGCCTGGAGCCCCCTGCCCCGAGGAGGGCTGTGGGGCGTGTCCACACCCAGCAGGAGGAAGCTCTGAGATTGATTAGAGATGTGTGCCCTGGGCTCCGAAGTGGGAGTTGCAGCACATGTGCTGGGTTTTTGCCATCCCTGATGGTGGGCGCCACTCAGGCAGCGTATTCCAATCCACTCTCTCATCCAGTGACTCCTCAGAGCCCCCAGGGAGGTCAGAGGGATTGTCACCATTTTAGAAGTGACCAAATCTGAGGTCCAGCAAGTACCAGAGATAGGACTAGAGCCCAGCAGAGCCCAGCTCTCCTTTCCACTCTTGGTCAGCTGGCCTCATTTGTCCCATCCTGGGAAACGCCCATCTCTGGGGCTGGGAGAGACATTTGCCAGTCCAGTGTTGGGTTCTGACTCCTAAGCCTGCTCTGCTGGACCTAGGAGGCTTTGTCCAGCCCTGGCCTTGGTGGCTTCAGAGCAGCAGCATGACCTTGGGAAGTCCCTTCTCCTTTTTAGTCTTCAGATTCCCTACCTATAGGCTGTGGGGAATGGAAGGGAGGATGGGCACGCAGGGCTGGCATCCCAGGGGACAGAGACAGCTCGCAGCTCTTACCCCTGTCTTCCTTCCTCCCCTCCCCTCCCCAGCAGACCTGAGCCCTGCCAGTTCTCATAGAAGGGCCTCTGGCTCCCTCCAGGCCCCTTGTCATGGGCTGTGGCTCATTTACAGGCCTGAGAGCAGCCCCCGCGGAGCGTCCTGGTGGTCTGCAGGAGAGAGGGAGAGCGGGAGCCTCACGCAGGCCCGCCCGCACCCACATGGGCTTCTGCCAACCTCGCCACCAGCAGGAAAGCATTCCTGGCCCGGAGGCCACCGTCTGCTCTGCCCAGGGCCCAGGGTGAGCGCCTGCCCTCACCAGCTGCGTGACTCAGGCCTAGGCTCCACCCGGTAATCCTCGGCTGGTGGCACCTGTGCTGCATCACCTCTCTGGAGAGAGAGGGGTGAGATAACGTCTGGAATGGGAGCCGGTTGTGGTGCAGGGAAAGCTCTTTGCACACACAGCTAAGCCTTCACTTACCAGTTTACTTTTGTTTGCAGCCCTCGGCTCAGCTTCGCAAAAGTGGGTCACGCGGGGAAGAAGCGTGTTTCTATCTTAACCCTTCCCTGCGGCCTGACTTCCCACAAAAAGGCCCCAAGTTTACAGTTCAGGGGTTTCTCAGCAAAAAGCTGCCTTCCAGTTGGGAGATCATGGGGCCAAAGAATGTCTTTGGAGGGGGGAAAGGCCATAAGCCACCCAAGAGCAGGAGCTTTGGCGGGGAGCGGGTCTCAGTAACAGAGTTAACACAGCAAGGGGAAAAAACTGCATGGCCTTAATTTAGCGCCGACTGTTGTAGGTACTCTGCTAGAGGGTTCATCTCAATTAGCTCGTTTATCCTTGAAAGCACCAAAGTAGGCTGGCAGTTCTCGATCCCGTGTGCACAGAGGACTTGCGCGCATCATCAGGGATTCTGATTTCATTGTTTGGGGTGGGCTCTGGGCGTGGCATTTTCTTAAAGCTTCCCAGTGAATTCTAAGGAGCAGCTAGGGGTGGGAGGCATGGCTCTCAGCAGTGCTCTAACTTCAATGTGTAGAGGAACGCTTCTAGTAGATCTTGCCGAAATACAGGTTCTGATTCCGCAGGGCTGGGGCGGAGTCCGGCTTCTGTATTTCTAACACGCTCCCCGGGGATGCCGAAACAGCCGGGTGCTCCACCCACACTTTGAGTAGCAAAGTGTGTCACTCCCTCTGCTTGGTTTCCTGATGGATCCCAAGTACCTCGAACTGTGCCTGGGCAAAGGGACCACAGAATAAATATTTGTTAAAGGCATAAAGAAATGAACAAGACTTGGAGGCGGGCATAGTTGTGGCTGCCAATTTATGCGTGAGAAAGCTGAGGGCAAGGCAATATGTCACGGGGAAAATGGGCTCGGGGATCGCTGACCTGTATTTGAGGCTGCCTGCTGGGTGACCTGGACAACGACATTTAACCACTCTGAGTCTGCCCACCCTTTGCAGGGTGACTGTGGGTGTGCAGAACAGGTAAAGACCCGGGTTCTGGGATTTGACTGCCTGAGCCCAAATCCCATCTCCATCACCCACTCGCTGATTTGACCTTGGAGACAGGGCCGCGCTGGGTCACTGTGTGCAAATTACTACAAGTCCCATTGCCTCCATTTTTCATCCGAAAGGCGGGAGCCATAATATTTTTAATTCCCAGAGGGTTATCGTGAGGAATAAATGAGATGATGCACAGGCTGGATATCCGATGACATTAAGAATTATTGTTTACTTTTTAAAGCATGTGAATAGTATATTGGTTATTGTCTTATTTTCCTCCGCTAGTAATACTTACTGACAAATTTATAGGTGAAAAGAGACAGTGTCTAGGCTTTGCTTTAGATGTTCCAGCAGTGAGGAAGGGAGGGAAGGAGGGAGAAAAGAAGACAGAAGAGGAAGAGGAGAATGAAAAGGAGAAAGTGAGAAGGGACAGATGAAAAAGGACAAGTGTCCGTCATAACTGATGCTGGGTGGTGGCTACAAGGGGTTTAACTCCTAGTTTCTCTATTTTTGTTTATGTTTGAACATTTCCACAAGAAAAAGTTGCAATTAATAAATAAAAGATGGGATGAAGCCGATCACCTGCGTGGCTTGGTCCCTGGCTCGTGGTACGGACCCTTGCTCCCGAGCCCTGCTGTGACTCAAGGAGATGCGGCAGGTGGAACAGGGGCCCACGCTGGGCCAAGTGAGGCACTCACCATGTTGTCTCATCCCAACCCCAGCAATGCCCCGTGCCCACCTTGTCAGGCAGAACCAGAACGAGCTTTGAAACCAGATCTTGGGTACGCTCAGCCCACAGCAGCACACAGCAATGAAAGCAGCATTAGTTTGCCATCCACGACGTTTAGCAGTAATGATAGCAGGAAAGAGTAATCACCGCTAGTCACTGAGTACTTGCCTGTTGCATACATGGCATTATTTCATCCCCACAAAGCCCTGTGAAGTAAGTGTGGTTATTCCCATTTCCCAGGTGAGCAAACGAAGCACCTCTGCCCGGGACGCATCATCTACGCTGTGCCCCCTCTGCCTGGTGCTCCTCCATCTACGTGATTTAATTCATGGCCTACATTTGGTTCTGGGCTGCCTCAGCCCTGAGCTCAGCTCCGGGGGGCACATCCTGCCTGTGCAGCTCTCCATGGCATCTCCAGTGCCACAGTAGATGTTAAGCCAACAGCTCTCACCTACCCGCCCCTGGCATGGGGGGCCCAGGACTCGGAGGAGAGCAGCCCTCCCACCCTTCCCCTCCTGTCTGAATCCAGAGGGTGGGATTTCCGCCTCGGGGCCTGGCTGCTGTAAATCCAAGGCCGGCTGCTCCCCTGGGCCCACACCAAGTCCCCGTGCCAACCCCACCATGAATGGCAGCCATTCTTTGCCCAAACTCCAGCTCGCCACTGCTGCGCAGTCTGGGAAGGGAGACCTCGGCCTTCCCCGGGCCTGTAAACACTGAAGCCACACACGCAGCAGGGCCACGGCAGCCAATAAATCCTGGCCCCAGGCTGCTCTTAAAGAGCCAGAGCCTGGGACCCACACCAGGCCAGGCCCTGTGGGGCGGCCGCCCTGCTTCACGGCCATCGCTCTGCCAGCCTGTCCTCGCCCCGCCCCGGAGTGAAGAAGGAGAATGAAAACCTTTCGCTGTCATGCTCCCCATAAGCTTTTTCTCTTGCGTTATAAAATCTGACTTTTTTTCCCCCTCTGCTGCTCACCCTGGGGATAGGATGACAAGGACTCCTGCTGCTGGGAATGAGCTCATGATTAAATTTCTGGAAGCTGGAGCTACTGGGCACATGGTGGGATCAAGAGGGGAGCCAAGGTCTCTTAGGCTCATGGGAGGCAGGCTCCAGAGATGGTCAACTGGGATCAGGCAAGGAAACAAGCCAGCCCAGGGGCATCTGCTCAAGGTGCAGTGTCTGTCCCCAGCAGGGACGGTGGCCACTGGGGGAGTGGGGAGGGTCCAGAAATGGAGAGCTGGACCTCTTTGGGACAGCATCCTTCCTTCCAGGCCAGGGAAGAGTGTGACAAGTGGTGTCTGAACAGGTGGATGGCTCCCCAGGGAACATGAAGGGGCAAGGCTGGACCAAGTTCCCCATTTTGTCTGTCTGTCCTTTGGCTGTGAACGTAACCTGATAGGGAGAGTCTGTAATTTAATCACAGCCTCCTGAAGATGGTGTTTTTGATTATTCCTGGAATAAGGTTCCCATGTGCTCCCAGCCTCGCCGACAAAGCTCTTGGGTCTTGGGTATCTTTCCCAGACACCCAGCTCTGCACAGCAGTCAGCCGTGTGACCCCCACCTGGCTCTTTTTGAGTCTTGGGTGCTATGGGGAGATTCGGCTCCTGCCCTAAGGAAGCGCACAGTTGGGTGGAAGGCACCATTTCTCAGGTCCCCTGCGGTCAGAGGACAGAGGGGCCAGGCGAGAAGATAGCGCAGAAGGCTTCCCTTCCCAAGGAGGAGGGATGGGAGCTGGGTGCGAGGATCAGAGCTGGAGGGAAGGGCCTGCTGCGCAGAGTGAACATTCAAGTGAGGCATGAGTAGAGCAGGGGTTCTTAACCTTTTTTGTTCCATGCACCCCTTTGCCAATCAGGTGAAAACCACGGATCCCTTCTCAGAATGTAGCGGCAGATAGTTTTATGACACTTAACATCAGCATGTCTTTAAATTAAATTTTAGGATTATTCAAAATTACATTTTACAACTTTCCCATAATTTCAATACCTGATAACCTAACATGGTGCAACATCTGCTCAAACAGTCATTTTCGGCAAACATTTAGAAATTCGAGTTTTCCCACAGCGTCATAAAACCATCTCCGCCATCCTTACCAACCTTTTTGCAGGCAGTTATCCACTGCGCTCAGAACATGCTACAACAAAATAAAAATCATACTAAGCTCACACTATACTGTGTATTATTTAATAAATATTTCACACCCACACCAACACGTCCCCATAAGAATAATGTTTTTTGAATTTTCAATTCAAGCTCATAAACCCCCTGAAATCTGTGAATTCCATGGAACCCTGGTTTAGAACCCCTGGAGTAGAGGCTTATGCCAGGAAGGGGACACGTGGGAACCTGGGGAGCCTGGCTCCAAACCACTCTTCCAGCCCTCAAATCCCTGCCGTAACTAGCCCGTCAGTACTGGTCCCTCCAAACTCTCATTTTACAGAGGAGCAAACTGAGGTCAAAAGGAGAAGGAAACCAGGTCACTCAGCTAATTGGGGTCCATCCAGACCACAAGGCACTCCCCCAAGCCTTGCCTTGGCTGTGTGATTTTATTATCCCCATGCAGGCAACTGGCAACTTGGGCATAGGGATGTGTTTGATGGTGTTTGGAGGAAACGAGAAACTTCTGACCTGCTGACCTGGGCTACCTGCTTGCCAGAGTGGGAACCATCTGCCTGGACCTTGAGAAAAGAAAAGGCCGTTCTGCCCCTGCCCCGTCTGCTCTCTGTGACCTTGCACCCTGAAATGTCTAAACTGGACGTTCTTAGGGAGCACCCATCCAACCTCCCCACTCAGAGAGAGCACTAAGGCCCAGAGAGGGAAGGTGACCAGCCTGAGGTCACACAGGCAGATTCCCCCAGAAAGCGGGGCCACAGCATGTTCTTGAGGAGGGAAGAAACTTTCCATCCATCAACCACGCTGGCTCAGGGCTGGTGTTGCCCACCCTGACACCCCAGCCTGCTGTGGCCAAGGGGCTGCCTGATACAGGAGGCCATGGATGTCTGAGCACCCAAACTCCAAGGATGGGGTGAGACCCTCTCCCAGGCCCCATGCTGGGTGTGCTGCAAGAGGAGGATATGGGTGCAACAAGCCAGGGGCTTGGAACGGTCAGGTGGGCCTCCAGGAGAAGGGGGCTCTAGATGAGCCCCGAGAATGAGCAGGATTTGGAAAGGCCAATTGAGGATGGAGGACGGTAACATATTTTCAAAAGTTGTCTCATTTGGGTCTGGGGAAGCACCCCAGCCCACCCCTCTGTACCAAGGCGCAAGAAGAAACACGAAAGGCCCCTCCACTTTGAATTCCTCTCTCCCTCCATCGCACCCCTGCCCAAGGGCTCTGGGATTTATAACACTGAGCTTGGACCAGGCGGGCGGCCTGGGAGATATGCCACCAGGATCAAGACCTGACTTTGGCATACACAGGGGGGTCAGCGTGGGGAAGTCACGGGCACTCTCGAGGACTCGGGGCCCTTAGTCACAAAATACATATTGGTGCCCACTTCACAGGGCTGTGCAGAAATCTGCCCCAGCTCATCAAAATGGGCTCCCCATCAGGAAATCCTAACACTTGCTCCTCAGTATCTGTCTGGGCTTCTCTGGGCAGCACCTTCCGCCCACTCCCACCCCATTCTAGCACCCAGCACAGGGTCTGGCCGTGGGTCGGCTAAAGACAGCTAAGATGCGGCTGTCCCAGCACCATCATCCTGAGAGAGCCAGCGGTGCACTGGGCAGGGCTGGGCCCCCAAACCTCAGTTGTCCAGGGAGGGTCTTCCAGGTAGAAATCACCCAGGAAACCCCCGACCTGAGTATCGCTAGGTGCTGCTGCCTGGGTCTGCTCTGTCTGGGGTGTCAGTGAATGGCCAGGGAGAGCCCTCTGGTCATCAGGAGGTGTGAGACATCTCGGGCCAAGCCCTAGCTTGGAGTCGTTGGGCGTGGGGTCCACACTGGCTCTGCCATGAACAAGCCGGGGCCACGATACACCCCTTTTCAACCAGGAGTATGAGAACTGTCTTGAGGGCTGTTAGAGGAATTAGTATCAAGAACGACAACAACCATAATAATAGTCTCACTTTGTTCTGACCATGGCCGGGCATTGTGCCCATCTCACCCATCATCCTCACAGCCCCAAGGGGAGGGTGCTGGTCCCACTCTCTTTATAGATGTGGTGCCTGAGACATATAAGTGCTGGTGGCTCGCCACGGTCAGCATTTGGTCGTTGCTGTGGCAGAGACTCCAGCCCAGCTGATTGGCTTCCTGGGTTCCTTCTTCAAACCAGACAAAACACCTAACACACAGCTGGTGACCAGTAAGTGATAACTCGTCATGATTGACCAGCCCACTGAGGCTGCACAGGAACCCCCCGCCCCAAGGGCTGCAGCCCCCCATGGATTGGGGCCAGTGTTGGCAGGACGCGGTGGCAAGACGGGCAGTCCCCTCTCTTGGTGACACCACTGGCTCATCCCTGCGGCTTCTGACATGGCCTTCGAGGAGGGCCCCCTCTCTTCCCCAGGCCCTCTACAGAGACACAGCCTGGAGGTGGCAAGCCCTGGTGCGGGTCACTTCTGCAGGGTAGAACGGTTGCCCAGAAAGGAAGAGGATTTGGCAGAGAAGGGAGAAGCAAGGGAAAAGCAGCCGAGACGGTGGGAGTCAGAGCTGCGTGGGGGAACTGTGCAACCATTTAACTTTGTTTTCTAAAGGTCTGTGTTTTAAACATTTTATGGCCAGGAAGACATCCCGTGGAGCTCGGTGGTGGGGGGGGGGGGGGTGAGCAGGGTGGTTTCTGCTCAGCCATCTCCTCCCAAGCCCAGGAGAAAGGAAGCTTTGAGAGCGAGTGAAAGCGAGCAGGAGAAGGGTGGCCGTTTGGGTCCTTGTGTAAACAGAAGGTGTCCCAGGAATTTCTCCCCTCTCGCTCTGCTCCCTTCATCTTCACTCTTACCACAAGAGAGAAGCATCTGGGGAAAGGAGAAACAAGTCCCATGACATGTGCGAGCCTCACGTCCTTGGAGTTTTCGGCTGTGACAACAGACAACCTTCAGGGCCTTTCCGACTCTGAGCCCAGCAGCAAGTCATTTCCCATCTTTACCACCCGCCGGGAAAAGGAGGTGGAGTTCTCGTGTCCACTGTTTCTCAGACCTCAGCCATGCTTCACAGGTCCCCTTGGCAAATGTGCACTAGCCTTTCCCCTGATTCGTTTTTATTAAGGACTCTTATTAAGCTTAAGTAAAGGCATTTTAAAAGAACAAAATCATAAAAGGGAAGTTAGTATTTTTCTAAAACACGTTAAAATAACTATCTCCCTATGAAAATGTCCGAGATGGTTTTCTGGGTACCTGATCCGTCTTGCTCGCCCCAGGGCATGCAGATCTGAGCCAAACTTCCCCTGTTCACAGAAGCCCTCAGAGGGGTTTGCTGCGTCACGGCTCAGACCCCTTCGTGAGGGACAGCTCTGTCCACTTGCTGATCCTGCCAGCAGGGACCCAGAGCCTCCTCTGTGTTTTACCCCACTGCGCCTTCTCCGGAATGGCTTCAGCTCATCAAGATCAATGGCAAAGGAACTGCCTCTCCCTCCCCCACAGGGGGCCCTGGGACCAAGTCCTGCAGACAGTTGGGGCCATAGAAGCAGTGGTGCTGCCAGTGGCTTATATGCAGCTTAGCTCTCTCCTCAGGACACGGTCAAGCCTTCATCCTCTACAAATTTTTTCTCAAGAACCCAATTTCACAGCTTAGTTCCAATTCAGTGGTGTTCCCTCTACAGCTACTCAATCACCAGCTTCAGAATTCTCCCCACCTACTAGATTCCTCCAAGATGAGCCTTGTCCAGCTTTCATTATTTATTTCACTTTGGGGCACAAAATTCCCTAAAGGGTTCTTCCCCCACTGTACCTCTCTCTCTCTCTCTGGCTCCCCTCTGGTCAGGGGATGTTCCCAGTTCCCTATAATCCCTGAGGTAAATCCCACTGCCCCCTCCTCTCTGATGCATTGCTGCTGAAATGCTCCAATGGATGAGGCCGCCCTCAGGTGAGCCACCTAACCCTTCTCTCTGTCTCTTCCCCAAGGTCAAGCACAACTGGTCTATGGAACACCTACTATATTCTAGCGATTGGGTTTGGGTTCTTCCCACAGTGCCCCACAAGCACCTGGTCAGCTGGGCTTTCAAAATCCCACCACCTCCACTGTCCCCATCCTGGTCCAACCCACCACCTCCACTCACCTAGAGCACAGCAAGAGCATCTTAAGGCTTCTCCCAACTCCCACCCTTGCCTCCCACCCCCACCTGTCTCTCTTAACACAGGAGTCCAAGTGACCCTTTTAAAATGTAAATGAGTTAGTGTCATTCCTTGGCATAAAACAGAGTGCTTGTCTCCCTTACAGCAAAAGCACAATTCTTAACAAAGCCTACCCTGGCTCGCCCCACCCAGCTCCCACTGTCACCCACCTCTCAGCTCTCATAACCTATTCCTCGGCCTCATGCACCCAGTTCCAGACACACAGGTGCCCTTGCTGCTCCTGACACACCTGGCATACTGCCGCCTGAGGACTTGGCACTTGCTGCTCCCTGTTCCTGGAGCCCTAATCCCGCAGGTAGACGCCAGGTACATGCACAGGTCATCCCGCCCATCTGGTCTGTCCAAATGGCATCTTCTAAGTCAACACTCCCAGGGACACCTTACTTAAATGGTCCCCCTACCCTGTCATTTCACATTCCTCTGCCCTGATCAAGATTCCTCCACAGTATTTAGTACCATCTGCTATTAACTTGTTGACTGAATACTTTTCCCTATTACTCCCCAGCCTGCTCCCCCAGGGAGGGACTTTTCCCTGCTCTGCTCTATGGGGCATCCTCTCACATAGTGACTGACTGAGTCCAGGGATACAGAAGACTGTGCTCGCAGTTTAACTGTGAGCAGCCCAAGGCTCAGAGAGGTTAAGAATCTGCCTAAGATCCCACAGCTGGTAAGTGCAGACTGCTACCGATACTCCAATCTATCTGGCTAGACAGTCACTGCCCAGCCCCCACACCAGGCTCCTTTCATGCCCATGATGGTGGCTCTGCCAATCATGGTTTGCATATTTCAGTCACTATGCAAAACAAGAGAGGAGAGTACAACCAGATTTGCCCAGAACTTGTAGGTATCCCGGTTCAACCCAGGACATTTTCAGGACAAGAGGCCCCTTAGTGGCAGCAACTGACA
>JAQZBX010057595.1:0-17927 GCA_029593785.1 Cabassous unicinctus
CACAATGCCCTAAACTTTCTCACCTCTCTCCTATTAATAACATTTTACATGCAGATGTGATATTTGTTACAATTGATGTACAAATATTGAATCATTGCTACTAACCATGGCCAATGGCTTATATTATGGTTTACATTTTGGACTGTACAATTTAATACATTTTGACAAAATGTAAAATATCCTGTATCAGTTATTGCAAGATTATGCAGAACATTTCTAATGCTCTAAATATGTCCTATGTTCCATCCATTGTATTCTTCTCTTCCCCTCCCCTCAGTTTCACCTTTTGAATAATAAGATTCACAGTTACTTGAAATAACATGTAGGGCTTGATATATTGGGCAGTTTATGTTTATCAGGTACTGCCTATGTTCTTGAGGTATTCTTGACCCTCTAGTCTTCACATACTTTTAAAAATATTCATTTTTTATCATGAAAGTTTTTTAAAGGAAATATTTCAGTTGATAGTATCAATTATTCCCTCAAATTGACTTCTGACAGATATTTTGGTTTCCACATTCTAATTCACTCTTTTTGTTTCCATTGAGTTGGCTCTATCATTCTGATTCTGACCTGCTAAAAGGAGAGCAAAGGGGCCTATTTGAATTTTGGAAATTAGAGGAAAAGAGTGAATCTGTGAATGAAGAACAACCTCATAATATACATGTGGATGTACCAAATCTCATCAATGTTGTAACCTCAAATATTAATGTAAACAGACTTAAAAAAGAAAAGCAAATGATATATAAAAAGGTATGTAAGGAAAACCAAGTCAATGAAGCATTTACATATCAAAATAAATATTTGGAAACTGAGCAAGCTTCCCTGCATGAGGAAAATGAACATTTAGAAAAGCAGATACAGAAGTTTCAGCAGAAACTGCATATTCTTCTAGAAGTATATCAACAACATGTCCTGCAACTTCACCTTGAATCAATCCAGCAGGGAATAGACCACATAGAAATAGAAAAAAAGGATTACCAAGTTGAATGAAAACAATGCTTTCACACAAAAACAACTCAACATTCACAGAAGGATGACAGAACATCATCTGGAAAATGAACTGGGGAGCATTGCTTATCATTATGAAAGTTGGATTAGTTACTATGATAGAAAAACTCATGAAAGTTGCTTGGCAGCTCGAGCTACAGAGAGGAATCTCCATGAGATAAGACTTGAAAACATGCAAAACCAGCAAAAGTTGTCAGAGATAGATGATAAAATCCAGCTTAAGCCAGGTGTTCCTTTTGCCACCACTATTTCATATACAGCAGTGCAGAGGCTGGGAAGGCTCAGGGCAACCCCTGTATCATCAGTTCTCCTGTGGGAGAGGAGGGGGGAGCAGTGAGGACTCAGGGATCCAGGGTGATGCTCATGTCAGACTTCTCTATCAGCCAGTCCCTGAGCATTCAAAAGCACAGTAGGACCTCCAGCACATTTTACTCTTCTTTCGGAAGAAATTCATCAGGTTATCAGGCAGCCAGCTGAAACTATACGACAGGGAACATATAGATGTTGTCTTTGTATTAGCTTTTCTTGGATCTCTCTTTTTTTTTTTTTAAAGTCAATTTTCTTTTGTTTCCTTTACTTTACTCACTAAAACCCAGTTCAAAATCTGCAGAGGGCAGACTGCAGGGTGAGTGATTGAGGAACACCAGCAGCCTGATAAGATGCTTAGGGGTCTAAGAAAGAAGGCTGTTTATACACGTTTATTATTATTTTTTTCTTCTGTATCCTTTTTTTTTTTTAAATGAGTTGCTGCTGTCTTATTTCTTTTTTTTTGCTTGTTTTGTATCCCCTCCTTCCCTTTCTTTCTCTGCTTGTTTATTTTTGCTTTTTCTTTCATTTATTCTTTTAGTTACTGATCTATTCTACCTATGCTATTCCTTATCATTCCTTCATCTTTCTATCTTTTTTTTCCATTGCAGTTCTTTCATTCTACCTCTTTTATTTGGTCTCCAATTTTTCTGGTTTGTATTTCTCCCTCTCTCCCTTTTTTTCCATATACTTACTATTTTTTTTACTTTTTTTCTCTCTCTCTATTCTCTGTTTCCTTCCCCCTCTCTCACAATCCCAGCATTTTAATTCCTTCTATATATTTTTCTCTTTTCTGTTGCTTGTTCCATTATTTCAATTCCACTTTCTTTATCTTATTCTTCTGTGTTTCATCCTTGTATTAATTTTTCAAATTCCTAGGTCTTGTATGTTTGTTCTCTTCCCTTTTACTAATACCATTACTATTATTCTTTTTGTCTTCCTATCTCTTTCCTTTCATCTGGTCAAATTTTTTTTCTTTCAAAAGAACATAGGCAGATCTCTCACAAAAAGAAGCTAAGTGGGGGAAAGATCCTGCCTGAGTGAGCTGTTATGGGAACCCACAGGGTAGGAGGCTTCAGGGCATCGATCTGGAGGGAGCTGTATGAAGTGATAAATTCCACAAGGTACTGCTAGCTTGATTCTTGGTTACTGGGTTTCCTCTTCCTTGATTTCCCCTTTTCTGTGTATACCTATTTTGTATACCAAGGCTATCACCTTTCTTTCTCTCATCATTCTATCTTCTGTTTTCTGTTGCTGAAATCACATTCCACCTATCTTTGTTTAGTCCCCAATTTTCTGGTTTTTATTTCTACATCATCTATTCCATTTTCTTTCTTTTATTAACTTTTTTTCTTTTTATCTTTTCTTTTCTTTTTCCCTCTTTCCTCATCATACTGGCCTTTTAATTCAGTCTATATATTTTTCTCTATTTGGTTTCCCATTTCATTGTTGGCACACCACTCTTCTATTCTTATTACTCTACACTGCTTACATGAGTTAAATATTCATTTTCCAAAGTCTTAAATGGTTCCTCTTCTAACAATTACTATTATTATTACTATTATCTTTTTACTTTTCTTACCTCTTTCAATTTCTCTGGCCCTATTTTTTTTTCCAAGGGAACATAGACAACAGCAATGAAAGAGAAAAAGAAGAACAAAGTGTTAAAGAGAAAACTTAACACTCACACACACACACACAAAAACCCAGTAATTAAATTAAACCCTAGAGTAAAGAGATAAGCTAATCAACTGAATAAACACATCAAGATAAAAAGATGACCAGTGGGCAATGAAAAATTACAAACCATCTAAGAAAAAGGAAGATATGGCCCAGTCCAATGAACAAACTAAAAACCAAGGAGAGGTACAGAAAATTGAACAACTAATCAAACCTGTCCAAACAAATATCATGGACCAACTTAATGAAATGAAGGGATTAAGGATATTAAGAAGACAGTGGGAGAACATACTGAAGAAATTGTAAACATACATAAAAAGATAACAGATATCATGGTGAAAGGCACAATCCAAGAAATCAAAAAGATACTAGAAGCACATAACAGTAGATTTGAACAGGTGGAGGAAAGAATTAGTGATGTGGAAGACAGTACATCTGAAATCAAACAGATAGATAAAAAGATAGAAAAAATCCAGCAGGGACTTAGGGATTTGAATGACAACAAAATGCACAAATATACGCATTAATGCAGGGAGAAGAGAAGGGAAAGGGGACAGAAGGATGTTGAAGGAAATAATGGCTGAAAATTTCCCAACCCTATTGAGGGAGGTGGATGTACAAGACGAGGAAGTACAGTACACCCCAAACAGTATAAATTTCAACAGGCCTACTCAAAGACATATACTCATCAAACTGTCCAATGCTCAAGACAAAAAGAGAAAACTGAAAGCAGCAAGAGAAAAGAGAACCATCACATACAAGGAATGCGCAGTAAGATTAAGTGCTGATTTCTCATCTGACACCATGGAGGCAAGAAGACTGTGGTATGACATAGTTAAAGTACTAAAAGAAAAACACTTCCAGCCAAGAATTCTCTATCCAGCAAAGCTGGCATTCAAGAATGATGGAGAGCTTAAAATATTCACAGATAAACAGTATTTAAGAGATTATGCCACTAAGAAACATGCCCTTCAAGAAACAGTAAAATGAGTTCTGCAAGGTGAAAGGAAAAAACAGGAGAGAGACAGCTGGAGGAGAGTGTAAGAACAGGTAAAAAGACAAAAAGAGAAATAAAAATGTAAGACATACATAAACCCGAAGAAAATAAGGCTAATGTCAGTAATTCCTTGATTGCTTCTCAGCCTTTTGGCTAAGATCAAGTGTAGTAATTCCTTGAGAGTAATAGCACTGAATGTTGAAGGATTAAACTCACCAGTCAAGAGACACAGGTTGGCAGAATGGATTAGGAATTATGACCCATGTATATGTTGTCTACAGGAAACCCCCCTTAGACCCATGTATATCTTGTCCACAGGAAACCCACCTTAGACCCAGGGATTCAAGGGAGCTGAAAGTGAAAGCTGGAAAACAATCTTACAAACAAACAATAACCAAAAAAAAGGTGGGAGTAGTATACTAAAATCAGACAAAATAGACATTAAATGCAAAACTATTGTAAAAGACAAAGATGGACGCTATATATTAGTGAAAGTGCTAATCTTCCAAGAAGAAAGAAAAAGCATAAACATTTATGCACCTAACAGGGGTGCCTCAAAATACATGAGGGAAACACTGGAAAAACTAAATGGAGAAATAGATCCCTCTACAATTATATTGGGGGTTCTTTAGTACACCATAATCACCATTAGACAGAACATCTCAACAAAGAATCAATAAAGAAACAAAGACTTTGGTTAATACATTAT
Source organism: Cabassous unicinctus (assembly GCA_029593785.1). Lineage (NCBI taxonomy): Eukaryota > Metazoa > Chordata > Mammalia > Cingulata > Chlamyphoridae > Cabassous > Cabassous unicinctus. Next base: position 4,704 of record JAQZBX010057595.1, read on the forward strand.
GGTTTCTGGACTTAATAATAATAAACAGAACACTGTACCCAAATACAGTGGGATATATATCCTTCTTGAGTGCACATGTATCATACTCCAAGACAGATCATATGCTAGGCCCCAGAAAAAATGGCAATGAATTTTAAAAGTTTGAGATTATATAGTAATTTCTCTGACAACAATGGAATAAAATTGGATATCAGTAAGAGCCAGAGAACCAGATTAGATAGAAAGATATGGAATTTAAGCAACACACTCTTAGACAAACAGTGGGTCAAGGAGGAAATCTCAAAAGAAATCAGAAACTACCTTGAAATGAATGAAAATGACAACACAACATATCAAAACCTATGGGATGCAGCAAAAGATGTACTGAGAGGAAAATTCATAGTGATAAATGCATATATTAAAAAGAAGAAAGGGCTAAAAGTGAAGACCTAACTGCACACCTGGAGAAATTGGAAAAAACAACAACAAACTATCCCCAAAGGAAGTAGAAATAAGGAAATAAAGATTAGAGAGCAACCAAATAAAATAGAAAATAAGAGCGTACTAGAAAAAATAAAACCAAAAGCTGGTTCTGTGAGAAGATCAATAAAATTGACAAACCCTTAGCCAAACTAACAAAGGAGAAGTGCAGATGCAAATACACAAAATGGGAAATGAGGAAGGGGATATCAACACTTTATGATACACTTCAGAAATGAAGTGTGTCATAAGAGGATACTTTGAAAAATTATATGCCAACAAGAATGATAATTTAGAGGAAACAGACAAATTCCTAGAAACTCACAAGCAGCATACATTAACAAAAGTTGAAATTGATTAACTCAACAGTCCTATTACAAGTAAAGAGATAGACTCAGTCATCAAAAACTTCCCAACTAAGAAGAGCTCAGGACCAGATGGCTTCACAGTTGAATTCTACCAAACATTCCAGAAAGAACTAACACCAATACTGCTTAAGCTCTCCAAAGAGTAGAAGTAGAAGTATCATTGCCTAACTCCTTCTATGATGCCAAAATTACCCTAAGACCAAAGCCAAACAAAGATGCCACAAGAAATGAAAATTACAGACCAATCTCTCTAATGAATGTAGATGCTAAAATCCTCAGCAAAATACTTGCTAATTGCATTCAACAACATATCAAACAAATTATACACCATGACCACGTGGGTTGCATCCCAGGTATGCAAGGATGGTTCCACATAAGAAATTCAATGTAATATACCACATAAACAGATGGAAAGTAAACAATCACATGATCATCACAATAGACCAGAAAAAGCATTCAACAAATTACAGTACCCTTTCCTGATAAAAACACTGCAAAATATAGGAATAGAAGGAAACTTTCTAAACATGATAAAGGGTATATATGAAAAACCCACAGCTAACATCATTGTCAATGGTGAAATCCTAAAATCTTTCCCTCTAAGATCAGGAATAAGACAAGGATGCCCACTATCACTGCTCCTATTTAACATTGTCTTAGAAGCACTTGCTGAAGCACTGAGGCAAGAAAAATATATAAAATGCATTCAGATTAAAAAGGAAAATGTAAAAATTTTGTTATTTGCAGACAACATGATCCTATACATAGAAAGCCCTGAGAAATCTAAAACAAAGCTTCTAGAACTTATAAATGGGTTCAGTAAAGTCACAGATTATAAGATCAATGCTCAAAAATCAATAGCATTTCTGTACACCAATAATGAGCAATATGAAGAGGAAATCAAGAAAAAAATGCCATTTACAGCAGTAACTAAAAGAATCAAATACCTAGGAATAAGTTTAATTAAAGATGTAAAGGACTTAGATAGAGAAAACTACACAACACTGTTAAAGGAAATCAAAAAGACTTAAATATATGGAAAAATATTCCCATTTCATGGGTGGGAAGACAAAACTTCATTAATATTTCTATCTTACCCAAACTAATCTACAGATTTAATGCAATCACAATAAAAATCAATACAGCATATTTTAATGAGTTGGAAAATTAACTACAAAATTTACTTGGAAGGGTAAGAGGCCCTGAATTGCCAGAGAAATATTGAAAAAAAAAAAAAGAAATTGGAGGTATCACACTATCTGACTTTAAAACATACTACAAAACTGCATGGTATTGGCACAAGGATAGACATATTGACCAATGGAACCAAATTGAGAGTTCTCAAATAGAGCCTCGCATATAAAATCACTGATATATGACAAGGCCATCAAGCCCACTCAGTTGGGAGAGAATGGCCTCTTCAACAAATGGTGCTTGGGGAACTGGATATCTATATCCAAAAGAATCAGAGAGGAACACTATCTCACACCTTATACAAAAATGAACTAGAGATGGATCAAAGATCTAAATATAACAACCAAGATCATAAAGACCTTGAAAGGTAATGTAAGGAAGCATCTACAGGATCTTGTAATAGGAAATGGTTTCATGAACTTCACACCCAAAGCATGAGCAGCAAAAGAAAAAATAAATAAATGGGATCTCCTCAAAATTAAAACGTTTTGCACCTTAAACGATGTTATCAAGAAAGTAAAAAGGCAGCCTAATCAATGGGAAAAAATATTTGGTAAACATATATCTGATAGGAGCCTAATGTCCTGCATATATAAAGAAATCCTACACCTCGAAAATAAAAAGACAAACAATCCATTTGAAAAATGGGCAAGCAACCTGAAAAGACACTTCTCCAAGGAAGAAATACAAATGGCTAAAAGCACATGAAAAGATGCTCAACATCACTAGCTATTAGGGAAATATAAATCAAAACTACAATGAGATAGCGTCTTACACCTATTAGAATGGCAGCTATTGAAAAACTGTGGACTATAAGTATTGGAGAGGATGTGGAGGAATGGGAACCATCATCCACTGCTGATGGGAATGTAGAATGGTCCAGCCTTTGTGGAGGACATATTGGCGCTTCCTCAAAACAATAACTATAGAACTTCCATGTGATCCAGCAATTCTATTGCTGGGTATATGCCTAGAAGAATTTAAAGCAAAGACATGAACAGATATGTGCACACCAATGTTCACAGCAGCATTATTCACTATTGCCAAAAGTTGGAATCAACCCAGGTGCCCATCAACAGGTGAATAAATAAATAAAATATGGTACATACATACAATGGAATATTACTCAGCTGTAAGAAGGAATAAAGTGCTAACACACTGGATAACATGAATGAATCTTGAGGACCTCATGTTGATGAAGCAAGCCAGGCATTGAAGGATGAACAGTACATGAACTCACTGATATGAATTAAGCAAATTGAGCAGACTCAGAGAGCTATTGCCTGGAAGATAGGTTTACAAGGAATAGAAAGGGAGAAGAAGGTTGTAAGACAACAATTGTATGGATGTAATCTATGGTAAGGTGAAAGTGTGTAGTTGCTTATGGAAGGGATATGACAGGAGGGTAATGATATTATTGGGTTGGGTGGTGCAGGTTTGACAGGTGGGTAGATTGGGAAGTGTGGATTGGAACGTCCAGTGTCCTGGTAGGAGGGTTGGGAGAGAGGCCAGGTGAACACTGGGGATTTGTGAGTATGTGGTTGAAAGTCCAAAGTTGGGAATTCTCTTATGACAATATGACAAGGAAGGGTTACTGGTTTAGGGTATTGGATGTGAGGGCATTTGGGACAGGGTACACCTGGAGCAGGATTCTAGAGAATGTATGAATGATCATTCTGTCATAATGAGGATGATCCACTGATAGGTCCTTGATATTGATGATTAGACTTATGAGCCTTTGCTTTTGAAATTGAAACTCAGCCTATTGTTATGGGGTGCCTAAGGGTTGCATCCTGAGTGCCTCCTTGCTGAACAAATGTGGCCTCTCTCTAAGCCAAACTCATCATATGGATGCATTACCTTCCCCCCAGCATGGGACATGACTCACTGGCACTGAGGGATTGCAACCAAGCACCAACTAGAATACAACCAGAAAAAGACCTCATATAAACGGGGGAAAGGTAAAGACAAATGAGTTTATATGGCTAAGACTTCAAAGTGAGTTGGGAGGCCATTTCAAAGGTAATGCTTATGCAAATCTCAGCAGGATCTCATTGACTTCCAAAGTGGATACTATCCCAAATAGTGGGGGTCCTGATGACTCTGAAGACACCAAGGCCCTATGGTCAGGGCGGATAGCTCTGGAGTTTGGTGCCTTGCCTGTTGGCCCTACTTTTGAGTTTGTGCTCCCGAGAGTGACAGAATTGGACTCAATTATGTCTTCCCTGCACATGACTCATCTGCCCCTTCTATTTAAACCTATACTTGGTGCTGGGGTTTGTAGGTGTACATCTAGAGACTGGAGTCTTTGGGCTGTCCATGTGCCACCTGGGCCTGGAATCTTGGTGGAGTTGCAACACCTAAACTACAACTCATTGGATTCACCCAGGAAAAGTGGTGGGGAGATGATAATGGAAAATGGCCATCCCAGGGAAATGAGGGTGTCTGCAGCTGCAGGCAGGAGAGTCTCATCCATCTTTCCCATGGGATAAAACCCCCTCTCAACTGGAGGTGGAGTGGATGTCACCATCCCAGAATCCTTGGGATTGGGGGAAGAGCTATCGACTAGAGTGGACTTACTGGTATTCTACTATAGACATATTGTGATTCTAGCAATGGAAGAAGTTACAACATTGAAGTGGAGTCAGTGGCGACTTGATGCTCTGGAAGCAGGGAGAGGGAAAAACAGTTGTAATACAGGGGCTTTTTGGAACTTGGGAATCATCCTGAGTGACATTGCAGTAACACATATATACACCATTTCATATCATTATGCAACATGCAGAACTGTGGGGGAGAGAGTGTAGACTACAATGTGAACTATAGTCCATGCTTAATGGCAAAGTCCCAAGATGCATTTACCAATTGCAGTGAATGTGCCACACTAATGAAGGATTTTTATGTGGGAAGTGTGGGAAGTGTGGGGAGTGGGACATATGGGAATCCCTATATTTTTTGTAGAATATTTATGTAATCTAAGTAATTTTTAAAAAATAAAAAAAGAAATATTCAAAATGTATAACACTATTATCTATCTTTTCTTTCTCTCTCCAGGGAAAAAATTCCTATTATTCCTGCGTTCTGTCAATAAAGATCTATTTCAACTCTTAATGCACATGATTCTTAGATTCTTGGCCCATCTGTGATGCACACACATACACATACACATACACATGTACAAATGGAAACCCATATGCATATATGCACACAAACACAGATATGTAAGTGCTATGTATATACTGTGAATTAAACACTAGGATAAACTCCTTTCAAGTTAAGGTTCTTTTAATCCCTTATTGTCTTCTACCATTGTCCCCCATAACAGGGCACATGTGAAAGAAAAACAGTCAGTTTTCAACATCTGCTAAATGTGTATGTTAATAACTAAAACACAAAAGGATGATGCTCCTTTGTTTTTGTACAGAACATGGAAATTTAGAAATTCATTTTCAATTCTGAAAAACCAGTTGTGTTTCACAACAAGCATTAAAGATAGAGAGACATTAAAATAAGACTTATATGCATGAGTCAATGGATTTCAGAAAGTTTATAACCCAAAGACCACTTTTCCACTAAGAATAGTAATGAAAGCAGAGGCACTACATCATAGGTCAATTTTTTCAAAATTTCTTTTCTTATTTTATAATCTCAGTGCCTTTTTATAATGAGTAAGTGTTAAGAATATTTTTTAGACAATTACATGCAGACAAAATGAAGAAAATAGTGGTAAAATCATACCACATAGTTCTACAATCTATAAAATGCATAATAAGCATATTTTATTTCTTCATATATTTTTGTGTCTTGTTTTTATATCAGTGTTCACAAAACATGTACAATGTACTAGTTTATTTTTCTATTCAAAACATGGCAACATTCTTGCCCTATAAATGGTAAAACTATGGAAAAATACAGAAGTACAAAGATGAAATTAAAATTCATCCATGAATATTTAAAACCTACCACTGTATTTGGTTTATTTTTCTCAGTCTTTTTATCACAAAGATATATATATATAAATATTTTTTTAATTGTGATCATGTTGGAAATATGGAACTTAAGTGCTAATAAAAGGGAGCAATTTTAGCTATTGTCTAGAAAGTGATCTATCATTACAAGAAATCATGCAATGGGTCACCTGCAAAGCATTTTTTCAGATTAAGTTTCATGTGTTTAAGAAAAACAATTGTTTTCTATTGGAAAAAGAAATGTAGTTTTAAAAAAGAAATATGTAAAAGAATAACAAGAGATAAAGAGAACAAATGTAGGAAAGAAGGAAAAAATGGAGAGAGAAAGGAAGGAAACCATTTGGAGGAAATTTTAAATTTCTATTTGCCACAATTAATTTTAATTAAACAATTTAACAAGAATATGTAATAAGAATAAATTCAAGTTGAAATAAATGAAATGACAAATTGTTTAAGTTACTAATCCATAGCTCTTTAAACAAATGTATAATGGAATGAATGATTAAAATATAGTAATTGTATTTTTTATATTTTTCTCAATATTTTAAATATATTCATCTTGTGATGAGAGATCAAAGAAAAAAAATTCACACCTACAATTCTCTTCTCATCCAACTACAATTTAATTAATTTGTTTATATTTTTTGAGGTTCTAGGGTCAGACTTGAACCTGGGACCTCATATGTGGGAAGCCGGCACCAACCACTGAGACTCATTGTCTCCCTACAATTTTAAATATACTATTATTTGAATGTTATCACATACTTAATACTTAATTTCTAACTTTTCATAATTTATAGTACTATTTAGTCTTTTTCCACTACATTAAAACTGATGCAACATCAATATTTTCCCCCAAATACAAGGAGTATATCCATTACTGTATTAAAATTCACTCATTAATCTGTTTACTAAATTGACACGTTGATGAGTTCCCTTATTTTTTCATGCCTGTTGACTCAGAAACTTGTTTGGGTAGAAAATTATGAGAGAAATTTGTAAATCTTCCTTCATCTAATTTGACAGAAAACCTATCTACTATCTTCCCCTGATCATATTGTTTCTTTATGTCTAGTTCATTCTGGAGGCTATTCGATGCCTAATCTATCAACATGGCTGAGTGGTTTGAATATGTTAATTATTTTAGGATCCCAATGTTGTTTTATTTCTGTAATATTTTGCATTTTTCCCATTTCTTTTCTGAAGTCTTCACAAGTAGCTCCATTATTCACTTACTCTTTAAAAATGGGCATATTAACCACATTTTCTACCACTGTAAAATTTATATATTACTTGTACCAGTTACTTAGGAGAGGTGTTTTTTTTAAAGATTCATTTTCTTTATTTGCTTCCCCCACCCCTCATTGTTTGTGCTGGCTGTCTGCTCTCTGACCTCCCATGGGGGAGGGAGTCACTCAATTGCTTGAGCCACCTCTGCTGCCCTAGGAAAGTTTTTAATATAAATTAATTTTATGCTCCTAAGACACTTAGAACTGCATATAGAATATTATATGTGAATTATGTATTTTTATCCTTCCCTATATATAGGAGATAATCCAAATGTCATGTCCGAGGGATATTATGAAACGTCATTTTGGCTGAGGTAGATGGTTGGGTATAAACATTTGGAAAAATCCTTTGGAGAAAGGGATTGGATAAAAATTAAACTATTGTGCAAGTGAATCAGATATGGGGCTGAGAGAAATTGTTGTCAGATTTAGAAGTGAGGGTGGATTTTAATCAATCCTAAATAATTAGTCATGATCCTTAAACTATTATTTGTGAAAGACAAGCAAACAGATGCACATTGCCAAAGTTCCCAATTTGAACTTTGACTTCCCACCACATTTTTGCATAGACAACCTTCTCCAGCATTTTCTAAAGTATGTTTCCTCTCTATATTTTTGTTTTAAAATTTGCCAACCCCAAACTTTGGGGAAATAGCATTAGTTATTATAGCTAATATTGTTTTTACCTTTTTCTGAGCAATAAGTGAGCAAAGGAGTTTTCAACCTACTTTTTCAGACAATAATAATGATGAATGGGAAGATAACATATCTTTTATAGATCATCCAACTAAAAATTGGTAAAGGAAAAATTAAATCCAGATTATCTAATCAGCTACAGAGCATTGCTCTTAATGACTGCTTTTTCCTTCATTTAATCAAAATGCATATTTCCCTCACTTAAAGGGCCAATTATCATACTCAAACTCTGACCTGTTCTGTAGAAAAACTTAACAATTTTATTGAGTCCTGCATTTATCACATTTACTTGAGTACAGAAATTTTGTTATCAATGAAATATCCATTAATATACTCCAGGCAACATGTCTGTATGATGTAAAGGAAAAAATGATTCCTCAGCATGCATGTGAATAGAGCCATCCCATCAGAATCCACTGAGTCTTTAAAAGTGAGGCCCCCAAACCTTGAGACCCGCTTGGGGACCCCGGAGTTCCTAGATAGAATAGAATTCTACATAAATGACTTTCCTTGTAAATCTGTGTATTTCTCACAATTTACATATCTGAAAGATGATTTCTGTAATTCATCTGCTTTCCATGATGAAGCAAAAAAACACAGAAATGTTATCAGCCTTTCTCTCTAGTTTCAGAGAATTAAGTCCTAGTATCAAAAGGCCCCCCTCATGTGTTAGGAGTTAATCTCTTTTATATATAAAATGGTAGTAGTTATGTAACAACTTAATATAATTAAGAAAATAGCTAATCATTTTCTGGGTCTTGTTATTGCAATGATCTTACACAGTGTCTCCCAAATTTTATAGATCATATTTTAACAAGGTGAAGATTGTAACCCCATTTTGTCTAAAACACTTTGCAGTTTGCAAACATGCATAATTCAAATTTGAAAACTAGGAGAGATATTAGTTAATTTGTTTCCAAAAAACATCTTTGATTCATGAAATTCCACCAAAATAAACATGTAACTTATGTAACTTTTGAGCTATGGGGTTACACAATATTCAGTTGAAACAAATAATCTCGTAATACCTTTCCTTTTTCCCAAATCGAGGAGGGAAGTGCCATGGACAATCTCCTTGTATCGATCATTGAATTCACCCTCATGGGATTTTCAGACATCTGGAACCAGCACATCCTCCACAATGTGCTGTTTTTACTCTTCTCCCGGGAAGCTCTCCTTGGCAACCTCCTTATCTGCGGAGGGGCTGCGGATAGGGAGCAGAACCCCGGAGGCAAGTTACTCAAGGCAGCCCAGAGAAACCTTGGAGGGAAAAGGGGCTGGAGCTCTGCGCGGCTCTCATTACCACAGCTCCAGACCACAGTCTGCACTGCAAGTAAACTGGTGACGCAGCGCGGGTGGCTGCTTGGCTTCTCTCTGGACCACAAGAGATGTTTTTGCTTTTTGTTTTTTTTTTCTTAGAAATCTTTTATCATTAGGACACTGCACTTTTTCAGAACAAGTATAATTTACAGGAATTACACAAGGCAATTTTTTACCAAATGTAAAAATTTAGCAATGTTGTTTCAATTGCAAAAACCATCTCTGGTTACAAAAAATAATCAGAAACCTTATTTTATTTAATGTGTTTCTACAATTGTCCTAAGAAGTCTTAAGCTAAATAATATTTTATGTAGAAAAAACATTACTTTTTAAACAGTTTGATACACTATTCCTCTGGTTCATGCACATAAATGAACTGGTCTCTCTTACAGGATACCTGACTGGATATTTTTCACTTGTACATAAAGCACTTTAAAATAAAGGCAAGAACTAATCGCCTTTTAACAAAAATGGTCTGAATGGAGCAAATAAATATTAAAGATATTATTTAGTGGTTGATAAATATCTGCTACAAAATATAAAACAAAATATGTTTACTGGATTGTTTTTCAATTGCAGCTGCAAACTGGCATCACAAATAAGGATTTCCCATAAACAAAAGCTGCAGTGAAGTTCACCTAAAATTCATGTTTTTTCTTTTATTCTTTTATCTTTCCCCCACACCCTCACGTCCTGCGCCATATTATTAAAAACATCAAGTACCTGAGATTTATGCTTCAGATGAAGACATCATTTGAGTAATTTCAAATGATGTACAGCTATTCATGTAAAAAAGATGTTTTATGGTCACAATTACTTCAAAAAGTAATTATATTCAAATAAGCTGACATATCAGGCTTTAGCAATTACAGAACCATAATTTTGACACATGGCAATTTATGAGTTAGGCAAATGTGAAATGCTAAAAGATGTTAACAGCTGTTTTGTTTTAAGTTTAGATTGCTGCAAAATTCAGGTAATGACTTTATTTTTTCAGTTAACATAACCATCCCATGGTACAGCATACTAAATCATAAAGACTTTTAGAAGTACAAATCCAAGGAAGGTAATATCCTTACTAAGTTACAAAACTTTGGCAAATCAATACAGTACTCTTTAATAAAATAAAATTGTATTTTTGTTGGAGTCATATGTTACTTTATATTGATAATTTTCACTCCAAAAATATCACTTAAGTACCAACTCTAAACACTGTTTTTAATGGTGGTTTAAAGCAGATCAAGTTTGTAAATACAAATTAACATGCTTTTAAAAGTTACAATTTTCTACTTTTAAAGACAGTCCTTTCATATAAGCTGTTGAATTTTAATGCAGTAGGGCAACCGTGTGTGCATATAAAAATAAGGTGGCTCTGCTTTGTTCTGGGGTTGGTCCAAAGCCAGGTAGAGTTCCAACGTGTGAAAAGCTTTAAAATTCTACCTTAAGGAGATTCAATTTGCCAATACCAATTTAAAAGTACTTTTTCAAAAACTGTAAAATTTAAAAATAAATACTGGAACACTTAAAATGAGATTGTCATTTCAAATAACACAAATTTCAGATAGTCTCTTACTTAGAGGCCCCGCATCCTTTTGTTTTCATGAAAAATCACATACCCTTTCTTCAGCTTATTACAAAAAAGTCTACCTAAATTATAGTTGTATTTTCTTAAACTAACAAATAAGTATATTGACAGTTTAGAAAACCTGGGAGAGCCGATGTTGTACACCAATTTTCATTATCATTTCTCTACAAATGCTGCCACCGCCATCGGTGTCTTTATGGTTCCTCTTGCTGAAGCTGACAGTTCTTCAATCTCAGCATTTAATTTATGTATGACCCATTCCATTGCTTCTTGGCCTTTATTAGCATTTGAAGAAATTGTGCTTGCCATCAGTCCTTCCAGGTAACTACTGAAGCTGACTCCTTTCACAGTGATTATGGCTTCTTGAGTCAAAACAGTTTTTTCTGGGTCTTGAGAATATGGTTTTTATATAAGTCTCTCATCTACTGAAACCATATTTGTAAATGAAATATTAGTAGATTTAAGTTCCTCTGTTCTCTCTACTGGATCCATTACTGAATGTTCCTGCACATATGTTTTGGTTCTTGCTGCACCAGTAAGAGATTTCACAATGGAAGGTAGTCACCACTTTGTGCTGAAAAGTCTATGGCTGTGCAACTTTCCAGAGGGATCTATTTGTCTGTACAATATGTCAACTCCAACCACACTTGGGTTCATAGGGTTTGGGTGTTTCTGCATGGCAGCTGTTGTAACAGTTTCCCATGGGTGGTCAAAGATGTACTCTGATGTCCATATCTTCATGGTGCCGGAGATAGGTGAGATGTCTGGGCAGCGCTAGGGGGCAGCAAGGGAAGATGCCCTGGCTTGTTTTTAACTAAACAACAACAAAAACAAAAAAACAAAACAAACAAAAACCTGGAAATCTATATATCAATAGATATCTGGCATAGCAAACAAATGCAAAGTTGCTTATCCAAACACTTATAGTTATGTGAAGATTTTGTAGAACTAGGAAAAAATGGTCCTCTGCAAATTGAAAGGGGTGGATAGAAAGACAGTGTGCTTACTGGGACTTTACTTAAAACATAAGTTAGTAAAGATATACACAATTTATAAATTGCCATGAAAATTTGTGCTTTATTACTTCCTGCACCTCTTTCAGAAACCTAGATTCAAACAAATTTGAGAATCAGACAGTAAATTTCAAAAAGACATTTTTTTTTTTTTTGCACAGATCAGAAAATATTGCTTATTTCTGACCATGAGTATCAGGAAACTTACAGACAGGGAAAATAAGTGATAAAATTAAATACGAGTTATAAATAACATTTAATTATATTATTCTCTAAATATCTACAGATTTGTGATATTTCATATTTGTTTTAATATTGTCCGTATTGTCTGCATTGGATGTCAAAGAAAAGACTGGAATCTGTTTGTGTATTATGAATTGAATTCTGCTTTATAAATTACCCTTAATATTCTGGAAGAGGAACAGTCTTTGAGATTATGTATGCAATAAGACCTCCCACTTAATTAAAACCATTAAGAATCTTAGAAATTTAAATTGTTAGGATTTAATAAAAGAAAGTCTTGGGTAGGCAGGTGTTTTTATAATATCCACTATTACTTGCTGCACATTTTTATATTATAAAATGTTTTAGTGATACATATTGATTTTTAAACTGAGCAAATTTCTATGTTGCACTTTTATTATTAATAGAATTTAATGAAATAAAAAGTAAAATGGATGTTTTTGTGGTATGATTTCAAAGCATCCCAACCAAACAACCAGGACTTGTAACAACAACTAAAGCAATAAGCAGGTCACACATCCTCCCTGGCCATATTCGCAATAGGACAAATGTACCTGACCTTAGCTTGCTTGCAGTAGACATAAATTTCTGCCTGACTGCGCTAAGCAATTTTCTACAGGATAATAAAAGGTTGTCCATACTCCCCTAACTGAATAGTCACATTTTTATGTTTTTAAAGGGGAAAAATATCATAAAGATATATCATTTATATTTTTACTGAAAAGTTTTTAGTAAGCCAAAAATTTACTTTCAATTGTTAGTAATTTAGAATTGAGGGCATTTGAATTGAGGTAAGATAACAGTTTCTGAGAACCACTGACCAAAAGATAGGCTAACAAGGAAGAAAGAGAGAAGGGTAGGCTGTGAGCCATCACCCATATGGACATTATCTATGGTAAATTGAAAGAGTATAGTTACATATTGAAGGATAGGACAAGTGGATAGAGATTTTACTGGGTTCAGTGGTGCAAGACTAACAGGTGGGTAGATTAGGAAGGACAGGTTAGAATAACCAGGACATTTACAGATATATAAAAATAAACATATTCACTGCATACAATGTCAATATATACATCTCTATTTATGTCT
>JAQZBX010057596.1:0-17925 GCA_029593785.1 Cabassous unicinctus
ATCAAAGATCTAAATATAAGAGCCAAAACCATAAAGACCATGGAAGATAATGTAGGGAAGCATATACAGGATCTTGTAATAAGAAATGGTTTCATGAACTTCACAGCCAAAGCACAAGTAGCAAGAGAAAAAATTGATAAATGGGATTTCATCAAAATTAAAAAGTTCTGCACCTCAAGGGATGTTATTAAGAAAATAAAAAGGCTGCCTACCCAATGAGAGAAAATATTTGGCAATCATATATCTGATAGGAGCCTAATATCCTGCATATATAAAGAAACCCTACACCTTGAAAATAAAAAGACAAAAAACCCATTTAAAAAATGGGCAATTGGCCTGAAAAGACCCTTCAACAAGGAAGAAATACAAACGGCTAAAAAGCACATGAATAAATGATCGACATCGCTAGCTATTAGGGAAATGCAAATCAAAACCACAATGAAATACCATCTTACACACATCAGAAAGGCAGCTCTTAAAAAAACAGCAGAATATAAGTGTTGGAGAGGATGTGGATGAATAGGAACACTCATCCACTGCTGGTGGGATTGTAGAATGGTCCAGCCACTGTGGAGGACAGTTTGGTGATTCCTCAGAAAACTAACAATAGATCTTCCATATGATCCAGCAATTACACTACTAGGTATATGCCCAGAAGAATTGAAAGCAAAGACATGAACAGACATATGCACAACAATGTTCATAGCGGCATTGTTCACAATTGCCAAAAGTTGAAATCAACCCCGGTGCCCATCAACAGAAAAATGGATAAGCAAAATGTGGTACATACATACAATGAAATGTTACTCAGCTTTTAGAAGGAATAAACTGCTAACACATGGAATAGCATGGATGAATCTTGAAGACCTTATGTTGACTGAAGCAAGCCAGGCATTGAAGAATGAACAGTTTATGACCTCATTGATTTGAATTGAGGAAAGTTAACAGTTTCTGAGAACCACTGACTGAAAGATACGCTAACAAGGGAGAGAGAGAGAAAGTTAGGTTGCGAGCCATCACCCATATGGACATAATCTATGGTAAATTAAAAGAGTATAGTTACATATTGAAGGATAGGACATGTGGGTACAGATTTTACTGGATTTGGTGGTGCAGGATTGACAAGTGGTTAGATTAGGAAGGGCAGGTTAGAATATCCAGGGCATGTAACTATGAATCTTGTCATCCCATGAGCCAAGACAGGGAAGAGTCATATGCCCCAGGGGGTGGGTAGGAAGGAACAGAAAAGATAAAATGGGGTATTTAGTGGTCATGGGAAATATTCTTCATTACCTTACAGTGATGGACACAGGACATGGTAAATAGCATCAAAAGTTTTTAAACTGTACAGTCTAAATTGTAAACCATACTGTAAACCATTGAAAATTTTTATTTGCTATATCTTACTATCTGTATAACAGTTATAACAATGCTAACATGCATTTAAATAAAGGGTTTTAATATGGGTTGAGGAAGGGGGAGGGAGGTTGCGTAGGTGGGAGTTTCTAGTATTTTGTGTGTTACTCTCCTGTGACCTAAAACTTCTTTGAAAATTAAATCGAAATTTGGGAGACACTGGGGAATGAAAGATGGAAGGTGTCATGGTACACTGGACATCTGATAATACAGTGATAAAAGGAAAAAAGAATAATTTCTTTTGAAAAAAAAAAAAGGATTTGTTGCTGTTGTTGTTGTTTTCCCATTTTTTCGAATGTCCCAATCCGCTAATTATATTTTATTTTTAGTTTAGTTTCTTTTTTTTCTTCTGAGTTTCCTTGCACTTATCTCTTGCATTTAAGCTTATCATTATTATTTCTTTTTCCTATTAATTGTATTTTGTTATTATATGGGCTTCATGTTCAAGGAAAGTTAAGATCACAGAAGAGTTACAAGGGAGGCTGCAGCGGATCATTGGTGGGGGTTGTCTGGGATGGGGGATTCATGGGATTAAGTCCATCTGAATATACATGAAAGATATATAAAATTGTTCAAATGATCAAAGGATGGGGCATGGGCACGGTGGGTAGACAATTACTCAATAAATGAGGGAATCTGAATTCCCAGCCTGGAGAGCTCTGCTACAATCCCCAAGGGAGCAGCAACAGTCCCCTGAGTGCAGAGGCCATGTCTGGCAAAAGAGGATCGCCCACTGATGGGTTCTTGTTTTTGAGGACTAGCCTTATGAGTATTTCCTCTTCTAATTGAAACTTAGCCTACTCTTATGGGTTGCCTAAGGGTTGCCACCTGAGAGCCTCCTTGTTGCTCAAATGTGGCCTCTCTCTAAGCCAAATTCAGCATATGACTGCATTACCCTCCCCCCAATGTGGGACATGACTCCTGGGGATGAGCCTCCCTGGCAACGAGGGATTAATACCAATTGCCAACGGGAAACATGATTGGAAAAAGACCTTGAAAGAAAGGGGGAAAAGGTAAAGAGAAATGAGTTCACGTGGCTAAGAGACTTCAAAGAGAGCCAGGAGGTCATCCCAGAGGTAATGCTTACACACACATCAGTAGGATCTCATAGAACATCAAAGTGGATTATCACCTGACACAGAGGGACCCCTGAGGGCTCTGGAACCCCCCAGGTCCTATATAAGTGGGAATAGTCCCAGAGATTGATGCCTAATTACTGGGCTCTTCATTGGAATCTGTGCTCATGAGAGTGACAGAGTTGGACTCAAATAAGTCCTCCCTGCACATGGTCCATCAGGCCCTCCTATTCAAACCTATATGTGATGCTGGAATTTTTAGGTGTACTTCCAGAGACTGAAGCCTCTGGCCTACTTATTTGCCAGCTGTTCCTGGAATCTCAGTGGAGCTGCAACTCCTACCCTACAGATCAATGGACTCATCCAAGTGGCCTGGCGAAGATACGACGATGGGCAATGGCCATCCCAGGGAATGGAGAGGGCCTGCAGCTGCAGGCAGGCTAAACCCATCCACCATATATATGGGATATAAGCCCTCTCTCACTTGGACGTGGAGGGGACATCACCATCCCAGTCCCCTCAGGATTGGGGGAGGAGCTGTGGACTAGAGTGGACTTCGTGGTGCTCTGTTGTAGACATATTGTGATTCAAGAAATGGAAGAAATTGTAACAGTGAGGTAAAGCCGGTGGCCAATGGACGTTTTTGGGGCAGGGAGAGGAGGGGCAGTTGAAATACAGGGGTTTTTTTGGGACTTGGGGGTAGTCCTGAGTGGCGTTGCGGCGACGGATGTAGGCCATTTTCCATCAGCATATACCATGCAGAACCGTGTGGAAGAGACTGTGGTGTATGATGTGAACTGTGGTCCATGCTCGGTGGCAAGGCCCCAAGAAGTGTATATCCATTGTGGGTGTTGTGCCACTCTGATGAAGGATGGTCGTGTGGGATGTTGCTAGATGTGTGGGAGGTGGGGAACATGGGAATCCCTGTAATCAATGACAGGAAAATGATGCTTATCAGCCTGGGAAATTCATTTAAGAAGAAAACATTATTATGCCTTTGGGGATAAAGTCAGTGAAGCATTGATTAAGGAAAAGTGAATTCATATGTACCAGAGCAGTGAGAAGAACTAAATCCAAAGAATAAGCTCCCTGTAACACTGACTACCATAATTACTGACTGCCAATGCCACATTCCCAGGGAAAAACCTACACCCACGCTGAAAGACCAATGCACATATTTGAGAATAAAAGATTCAGTGCTTTTTATTCAGTTATGTTAGGTGTAACTTTCTTACTCTTTGTAATTTGGCTATATATGTAGAAGAGAGGAACATGGTAAGTTTGCTAATTTTGAGTATTATTAACTTTTGTATAGACTGAGAATTTGGTTTTTCTCATGGCATTTACATCTACAATCAAAATTAGAATGACTGAATTTGTGTCATTAATTGTGGGGATTACTTGATTTTGGATGAAATATAAGGTACTATGAAAAATTGGGGGTTTTCTTTTGTGATTATGAATTTAAATACTGGTCTAAGAAAACTCTGGTTAAATATCTGACTTGTTAAGTGCTAGTTAGGTATTCTGTATGAATGTAACCTAGGAAAACCTCAAGTAATTTTTACCTCTCTAACATACAATTACTCTTGTACGAGCTACAAACTGAACACAATAACATGACAACTTAGTAACTTTTTATTCTTCCCTAAGGTCTCCTTTATCTATCTTAAATTTGAAAATCAGATCTGAATCACTTATTTAGTTATGTGAAAAATATTGGCTCTATATTTTGGATGAAGAAATCACTATAGGAAGAAATGAAGTTACTTGTAAAGCTTACAACTAAAATCAATGGCAGTGTCAAGAATAGAAAATAGGTATCTTCTCCAGTCTACAATTAAGGAGCTAGAAAATTGGTGGCAGTTTATACATGGTGAATCACTAATTTAAGGGGAAAGTGAAATCAAAAGGGAAGATTTCAACAAGTGAAATAAAGCATCATCTGTGACTTTGGAATAAGAGAAAACTGGGGTTTCATATACATATTTATAAAACCTGTTTGGTTAGGATATCAACAATTTAATTAGGGTAATTAACTTTGTAGCAGTAAATGAAGGCAAAATGTTTGCCTTTGCCTAAGTACCCTACTAGCCTTAGTTTCTTAAAAAGATTAATTTCCTTTGTGAAAAATAATTTTATGAATACTATTATTATTTACTTGATGAATTTCCCAAAATAAAAAAAAAGTCTCCTTCATTTATCATCTCATTAATGTTAGGAAACCATAACATTTTAATTCCATAATGAAAGTAATTATTTGAAATGTTTGTAAAAGCTGGAAGGAAAGAGTGAAAATGCACATTTCAAAAGGAAAAAAAAATAGCATAATTATAGAGAAAATGCTATTTATATAATATATATGGAAAGTTATTTCTATTTGAATTCAATATTTGTTTTTTATAGTTTAGTTGAATTTTTACATACCATTTCTCAATTTATTTTGGGAGGTGGAGAATATGGGGAAAGAAATTCACATTTGTTTGCTTTTCCCATGCACATGACTAAAATAATGTTATTGTTCATATCCACTCAAATCAATAAGCAATCAATTAAAGAGTTTTCTAAAAGTATTTTAGATATTATTTTAAAATGAAAAATAGGCTTTTCACTTATAAGTGAGGAAATATTTACACAGCATAATTTGGGGTATACTGAGAAGCTTTACTCCCAATGGCTTATACAGCAGGTAATTCTAAATCATAAAATTGCATAATATAGAATGTGATTTAGATGGATTAATTTGTCTGTAACGCCTTCCAGTTGTATATGTTCTGTACTACCAGATTGTTACCTTCTGGTTTTCCATCTTTTTGAGAACATAAAAGGTTTTTATAATTAAAGATAAAGAAAAAAATGTATTATTCAGATTAATTTATTTTTAAGGTTACATCTTCATTGCAATGGAATTTTTTATTTTGAGGTCACCTTAATCTGTAAAAGAGTTTTTAAAAGGGAACTTAAAAATTAATTGACAGAAAAATATATCTACATGTGGAGGGGGCAAGGTGGTGGCAGAGTAAGGAGTTTCAAGAGTCAACTATCTAGGTCACTCTTTTGAGGGACCTAGGAGAATAGACCATATTGCAGCACCCAAACTGCAGTGACGATTCATGAGTAGAGCACTCCACATTGAGGAGAACAGGGTCCATCCCCTGCAGGAGGCACAAACACCTTCAGGAGCTATTCCCTAACTGGAGTTTGAAAGCCCATTTCCCAAAATGGGGGAGGAAGACATGGTTAGATACCAATTTCAGCTAGTGATTAGTAAATTTGGAAGGCTAGAGTACAGTTCTAATAGCAACTAAAGTTTGAGCATGTCCAAGTCAGAAAAAGGCCAGTAGCCTCCATTTTAACTCTGCCCCTTGCAAAAGGGGAAGTGAGGCTGATTGAAAATCACAGTGAATACAGGGACTGGTGTCTGTACACCCAGTTTGGATTGCTGCCCTAGTCTAGGCTCCAGCTTTACCTCCAGCCTGGAGAAAGCTGGGGGACCTGCAGCAGCCTTTCTGGACAAACGCAGGCACTTCTGGCCTGTACAGACTAGGTGTGCAAACTTGTGGATATGTCCCCAGCCCCAATAGGTTAGAATGGGGATGGGGTTTCCTCAAATTCTCCAAGCAACTGCAGCTGCTTTCTGCCCAAACAAACTATATTATTGGACACATCTGTGGCTCCATCCTTGCCCCTTACTGAACTGAAGGAAGGACAGTCACTTTCTCCAGAAACTGCGGTCACTTTCAGCCTGCAAAGTCTGTGCAGGTGAGGTATGTGTTTCTTAAGTCTGCTTGGGTAACTGCAGTAAGTTTTGATGAACACAGCTTAGTTTGCTGCCCACTCCTGTGGATCCAGCCCTGCCCCAAATAGGGAAGGAAGAAGTGTGGAACTTCATCAGTCCCTTCTACCAACTACAGATTGTCTTGGCCTGCATGGCTTGGATTACTGCACACAGTTTCAGCTACATACCTAATACTGTAGGGGAGAAATTGGGAGAAGCTTCTTCACTTTCTTGAGCTATGTGGGCAGCTTCTGTCTCCACAGGTTACAGTACCAACTGCACCCTTGACTGCAGCAAGCAAGAGAGTGTGGGTAAGAAACAGATGGAAAAAAGCTGGAAAAAATCAGATTGGCTAAGCATAAACCAGTAAAAGCTTTCAAATTAAATTGAACCAAGTATCAGAGAGGGACTGTAGCACAAAACCAATCAAATAGAAAACCCTAGACTAAGGAGAGAAAAGGGACAAAGAATAAATACATATAGTTTATCAGGTGCTGAGCCACTAACAAAAAAATTACAATCCATACCAAGAAACAGGAACAATTTAACCTTCCAGATGACGTAAAGGAGTTGAGAAAAGTTATCATGGATGTTTAAATAAATTCCCTTAATAAATTCAATTTGATGGCTAAAGAGATTAAGCATATTAAGAAGAAACTGCCTGAGAACAATGAAAAATGTGAAGGCATACATAGTAAAATAGGAGGTCTTATGGAAATGAAAGGCACAATAAAAGAAATTAAAAATAAACTATAGGCATTTAACAGCAGACTTGAAGAGGCAAAAGAAAAGATCAGTGAGAATGAAGACAAGGCCTTTTAAAGCAAACATACAAAAAACAGATAAAGAAAAGAATGGAAATGTTTGAACAGGGTCACAGGAAACTAAATGATGGCAAGAGACATGGAACCATATATATTATGGGAGTCCCAGACAGAGAAGAGAAGAGGAAAGGGGCAGAAGGAATATTTGGTGAAATAATGTAAGAAAATTTCCCAACCCTATGGAAGGACATAGGTATCTGTGTCCAAGAAGCATGTCTTCCCATTTGAATGGATCTGAATAGACCTAATCTGAGACATATTAATCAGGATGTCAATTGCCAAAAATAAAGAAGGAATCCTGAGAAACCAAGAGAAAAACATTTATCACATATAAGGAATGGAATATTTAGGACTCTGAAATACGAAAACTGCCAGCCAAGAATCTTATATCCAGCAAGACTGTCATAAAAAAAATGAGGCAGGTATTGAATATTCACAGATAAATAGAAACTGAGGGATTTTGCAACCAACAGACTGGCTTTGCAGGAAATACTAAAGTTAGTGGCACAGACTGAAAGGAGAAGGCAGGAGAGAGGCATGGAAGAGTCTAAAAATAAAGATTAAATCAGTAAAAGTAAATAAAATTATAGAATGAGTGGTGAAAACAATATATGACAGATAAAAACCAGAGATCAAAATGGGTGAAGTAAGAACAGTCTACACAGTAATAACATTGAATGTTAATGTACTAAACTGCTTCATCAAAAGGTGCAGTCAGGCAGAATGGGTAAGAAAATAAAAGCCATCTATATGCTGTCTTAAAAAGACTCACTAGAGATTCAAGGATACAATAGATTGAAAGTGAAAGGATCAAAAAAGATATTGCATACATGCAGTAACCATAAAAAAAGCTGGAATACCTATAATTATATTGTATGAAATATACTTTAAAAACAAAGTTCTTATTAGAGGCAAGGAAGATCAGTGTATACTAATAAAAGGGGCAATTCACCAGGAAGAAATAACAGTCATATATGTATATGCATCTAACCAGGATGGCTCAATTTACATAAGGCAATTACTGGAAGAACTGAAGGGAGAACTAGATGTCTGCACAATAATAATATTTGGAGACTTTAATACACAATACTCTTCATTAAATAGATCACCTGGGCAGATGATCAATCAAGGAAAAGATAGCTTGAGTAATATGATAAACAAACTAAACATAATAGTCATATACAGAACATTGCAGCTCAGAACAGCAGTATATACATTCATCTCAAGTGCTCATGGATGGATATTTATCCAGGATAGACCATACTTTGGGTCACAAAGTATATTTCAATAAATTGAAAGAGATCAAAATTATGCAAATCACTTTCTCTGAACATAAAAGAATAAATCTGGAAATCAATATCAGGCAGAAAAAGGGAAAATTCACAAATATATGGAGATTAACCAATACATGATTATATAATCAGTGGGTCAAAGAAGAAATTGCAAGCAAAATCTGTAAATATCTCAAGATAAATGAAACAGAACATAACATAGAAGAGAATATTGTATGCTGCTAAAGCAATGCTGAGAGGGAAATTTACAGCCCTCAATGCTTACATTAAAAAAGAACATTAAAATCAAGGACCTAAGTACACAGCTAGAGGAACTAGAAAAAGAACAGCAAACTAAGGTCAGAGTAAGCAGAAAGAATGAAATAACCATGATCAGAGGAGAATAAAATTAAATTGAGAACAAGAAAACAATAGAGTTAATTGAAAAATGAAGAGTTGTTTATTCGAGATCAACAACATTGACAAACCCTGATCTACATTGGCATGTTTCACTTACAGTCATATATATATGTTGTATATATGTACTTGATACCTCAGTGCCAAGCACTAGAAATACGTTCACCAGAAAGAAGGTTATACTTTTTTTTGAGAGCAGTATGATTTATCCAAAGCATTGTTGGGGGGATTAAAGTAACTAATGTAAAATGCTTTGCAGAATTCAGGTAATTTTGGGACACCTATGCTAGGTACATAAACATTTATTATTGTTATTTCTTCTTGGTGAATTTTCCCTTTTGTTAATATACAGTAACCTACTTCATATCTTATAAGAGTTTTGATTTAAAATCTATTTAATCTGATATTAGTATTGCTACATCCACTCCTTTTCAATTGCTATTACTATGGAATATCTTTTTTGTACGTGTCACTTTCAGCCTGCTTGTGTCCTTGAACCTAAGTTTAGTCTCTTGTAGACAACAAATGGATGCCTTATATTTTTTATCCATTCTACAAGTCTGAGTCTTTTAATTGGGGAGTTTAAACCATTATCATTCAGTGTTACTATTATAAAGATGTTACTTACTTTGTCCATTTTATCCCTTGACTTTCTGTTGTCATTTCTTACTATTTTCTGTCTTCTCACCCTTTCAATTTCTCTTATGTTCTTCATTTCTACAATCTTTCCCAAGCTCTCTCACTTGTCTTTTCCTGCTAGGCTGTAATACACTGTTTACTATCTCTTGTAGGTTCATTCTCTTGGAAACATACTGTTTCAGGTTTTGTTTGTCTGTAAAGACTTTAAATTTGCCTTCATATTTGAAGGAGTTTTTTTACCAGGTAAAGAATTCTTTACTGGTAAGATTTCTCTTTCACTAACTTAAATATATCCAACCTTTGCCTCTCACCTCTGTGGTTTCTGAAGAGGGATTTGCACTTAGCATAATTGAAGCTCTCTTTTAAGTAATGAATTGCTTTCAAAATCCTTTATCTTTGGCATTTGACAATCTGATTAATAGATGTTTTGGAGTAGGCCTATTAGGATTTATTCTTTTTGGGGTATGTTGTTCTTGAATATTGTTTTTAATGTCTTTCATAATGGTTGGAAAATTCTCAATCAATAGTTCCTAAAATATTCTTTCTATGCCTTTTCCTCTCTCTTCTCTTTATAGGACACCTATAACATATATGTTTGTGCATTTCATATTGTCATTCATTTCCCTGAGACCTTGTTCAATTTTTTGCATATTTTCCTCTATGTTTTCTCTTATTTCAATTTCCAGTATCTTGTCTTTGAAATAATTTATTTATTCTTCTAACATTTCAAATCTGCTGCTATATGCATCTAATGGATTATTAATCTCATCCATTGTATCTTTCATGTCCATAAACTATAACTTTTTTTTTGCAGGCTTTCAAATTGTTCTTTATGCTCACACAGTGTCACCTTAGTTATCTTTCATATCTTTAGTCATATTTTCCTTCAGTTCTTTAAATTGATTAAGCAGATTTTTTTGGACAGCATTTATTTTCTTAAATCCTGAGTTTCTTCTACATTCTTGGCTTGTTCTTTTGATTGGACCATATCTTGCTATTTCTTAGAATAGGTTGTTGTCATTCGGTGATACTTAGGCTCCTGCTTATGGTGATGACTTGGTTATGTTTATCAATTTCTGTCTCTTGCCTTGTGGTTTTATTGCACAGCTTTTATTTGAGTTTTAGTTTGCTTTTTTCTAAACCTTTAATAATATTGACCTGTTTAAGATATCAAAACTGGGGTAGGGAGCTGCTAATGGGGCCCAACAAGGTCTTTTGTGCCTGGGAAAGAATTGGAAGAGACCAGTCTGTCTTCCTTCACTTTCCTGGCTGGCCAGCAAGTGGTGCTCCTCAGCAATCCCTTCCACATAGATGAATCCTTCACTTTCCACTACCTTTCAGAGCTTGCAAGTTATGATGATTATATTCACCAATGAGAAACCACAGTCAGACATCTGTTGCACCCTTCCTTTTCCCAGGGAAGAATCGGCTCTTTCCTATCTCTGCTGGCTAATCAGCTACAAGTTTTACTAAGGCTGCTTGTCTAAGGGGTGTGTGATGTGTGATGCTCCCAGTTGTAAGAGTAAGAACTCACGGTTTTCTCTCTGGCTTCTCCAATTCTGCAACCCCAATCTCTCCTTGAGGGTGTGTGTGTAGCACTTCCCTGGCCTCCAGAGGTCTCCAAAGTGGCTCCCTTAGACTTCTTCTATGCCTTCTCCCCTATTTTAGAAGAGAGGTTTGCCCTACCTGAGCTAGTCTGATGCTCAAATTTCAACTTCTTGAAATGTTTTACTTATCCTAATGCATGTTAGTCAAGTCTTGTAACTGCAGCAAAACATGTATATTTAGCTCTGCAAGTTTTTCCTTTGCTATTTTCCTCATCATTCAAGTTGGACTTCCAATTCTAGTAAAAAGTATATTGCACATACATGATATTAATTATTACATCAATTTCCTCATTTCTGTAAAATAGGGAAAAATCATCTTGGCCGAACAATCCATTGTTCTTCCAGGTCCTAAAACACATTCCTAGAATGCTGAATCCCAGGGGGACAACATGAATTATAGATTTATAAAGATATTTTAAATTGATTGGAATGTTAAAGAAGGTCGATCCTAATGTTATAAATGAAGAATTACATATCGTAGTCAACTGATGGAATAACAAGAGAAGTTGTTTATCTCTGTTTTTCAACACATTATCATCTCAGTCATGAAAAACAAATATGTACACAAGTACCACACTAATGCAAAGTGTTCATAATAAGGACTACATGTGTGAATGGATATGTGAGAATTGTACTTTCTGCATGGTTTTTTTGTGAATCTCTAATTTAAAAAAACAACAAAATGTATTTTACTTTCAAGAGGTATTTGGCATTGGAGAATAGCATCAGTAGGTTTAGCTTGGATTGTTAGAGATGCATGCATTCCCATATTTACCTGGATAAATTGGCTTCTTTTTGATTCATGTAAAAAAATTGTTCAATTTTTCCTAACCAATCTTCCTGAAAATGTATCCCAATTTTGGTGCCCATATTGCCAGTCTCAGTAACATAGACTAGCTTTTCTCTTCCTCTTTCCCAATATTTTTCCTCCTTCCTTTTTTCATTATTATAAAGTACTAAAATACCACCTCTATTAATGTTTCTATGGTAATAAATGTTAACGCTTAAAGATAAATAACTCTCTACTGGTAGAATTTCAAGTATCATTATAAGCTAAGAACTATTGAAAACAAGATTTTAATCCATTCCTTCAATTCACACTGTAATTTCTCACTTCACATATATAAATCCTCAACCTTAGTATTTAAAATATTTTATATTCATTAGTTATAATCTCAGCACCAAGGTATTTATAATTTATTTTCAGAAATATGTCACTATCCATCATTTTTCCTTTCAGTGGAGTCAAAATCACTCCAATTTGCTTATATAATGATCTTAAAACAAAGTAGGATTTTTGGAGATTAAAAAATGCATAAATAATTCGAGATGATGATAGTATCAATTGCCACACAATGTCCTTTTGTACTGAATAGTGAAAGAAAGATATCCATAGTAATCAAATTAGGTTTCCAATTCATTTATCAGTTGCAATTTAAACTCTTAAAATTATTTCCAAAAATTCAAAAATTTACCGTTTTATTAAAATTTCTTTCAAGATTATATTCTCATTTATCAGTGAAAACACTCTGTTACATATTTAATTCCAGTCTTTCTTTACTTCACCATTAACTTGATGCATGAGCTTGATCCCTTCACTTAAGATATCTCAGCTATTTTCCCCTTGCCAATAGTCTAATAGTGTATGTGATTGAACCCATTGAAACTCAATGACATTCTTTATCCAGTAATAAGCCAAATCATGTTTGAGAGACATTTTAAATGCTACTATGTTTAGACTGTAGTTTAATAGCAAATCTGGAAAATAAACATGTACATATTTTAACACAGGTTATTTTTGATAAATTTTTGTATAATCACATAAATGCACTGATTCCAGTTTATTAAATTATTTCCTTATTTTCAAGTATATCTATAAAAAGAAAATAAGACTCTTATGTATCTACAGGAATCATTTAATATCTTCACATTTATTTAAGTAATAACAGGCATTGTTGATATCATAATTTAAAAGAATGGATTATTTCAAAATCAATGTAAAACATTATCTCCTTCATCTGGTCATGCTACTTTCTAAAAAGATGATTTTAATGCCTCACATCTCTGCCCTTCAGTTTAACCATAAGTAAATTGTGGGAGTTAAATTACATGATCTTTAAGGGCCTCTTCTGGGCACGATGCATAAGTGATTTTGAGGTAACTTCTTAGAAAGCAGCACCTGGGTATTATTTTGCTTCCAAGCACTTCAGAATAAATTCATAATTATTGCCTCAAGTCATTATCTCTCTTATTTCTTGTCACATCCTGGATACTTAAATGTTCCAATCACACAATCACTGTGAACTTAAATATCACTTAGTTGCCACACTCTCCCTTTCATTGGACCCACCATAACTTGATAAAATCCCTAAACACTGCTACTTTTACATAATCCACCAACTCAAAAATCTCCAGTTAACACTGTTGTTTAAATCTTTGTTTAGCCATAAAATTCTTTATGGCTGTCTGTTGCAGGGGAGCCAGGCATTCACCATTCCCAACTAGGTCTTGCTTAATCTATCAGGGTCTACCCAACTCCCACCATTTCCAGACAGATTTCACTGATTACTGCAGCCCTCCAGGCAATGAATACCAAAATCTCCTGTCTTTGACATTTAGAATTGAATACTTGGCTTTATATTGTTTATTTTTATTCACTTGTTAAATAGATTAGTTTATCTCTATAAGTGAATCTTAACTTGGTGAGTGTTAGGTCCAGTGCCCCATATTCTCTCTAACTGGACATGATGGAAACAAAACAAAACAAATCTTTATAGTCTTCAGATTCCTTTTGAATGCTAGGTCTCTGAGTTTCAAGATTTTCTTGTATACTACTCATCACTAACAAAACACTAACCCTCTGATTTATTTATTTCCTCTCAACTTTTCGAAAACCACTAAAAAGATATTATTGTTGCCCTCCTTTGTATTCACTTATGCAATTGACAGGGAAAGAGTAAATTTTTGGATTCTCTAAAAATATGTAGCCACAAGAGATGATTTATATTACCAAGTAGAAGGTATAGCAGCATCAACAGTTGATTGCATCTCTATTACTAAATTATGGCCATAGTTTTCCAGTAAAAATTAGCCAAGATATAAAAAAATCATTAAGTTTCTGTTTTAATAATAAATACCAAATCATATTTCTTATTGCTCTTGGACAGTGATTAGTTGCAGGCTGCTTAAACAAAACTTAGCAGGTGTCCAATGTCCAATTCTTTAGGTGCCCTATTTAAATCTCAGATATGTGCAATGATCCACAGCTGCCATGCAGCAGAATCAACTGGTAAATTCCATGAATATGATTAAATAAATTTCAATATATAAATAGGTCTGAAGAATCCTGAAGATGGAACTTATCTACTCTCTAAGGAAAAGTTTCAGTTTTTTCTAAAGCAAATTCAAGGGCCCTTCCCAAATTCATTTCAATTTTTGAGAAAAGAAGAAACTGGTATCTTCAGTATATATGTTAGGATATATATTCTTTATCAATCCTAAGATAGTATATTTATAACAGTCTCTTGGGAAAATGAAAACAAATACAATACATGGTGCCTGTTTGATTTCCAAACAAGATTAACTGAGATATATTTAATTTGCAGAAATTTTATTCCAGGACCTCTGTGTGTTTGTAAATTTCCATTGGGATAAATTGATCAATTGATAAATTGAGAAGGTGAAGCTGAGCTTTTTTTTTTTAAACTTTTTTAAAAGGACTAATAATACTAATATCAATCAAATCGTCTTTTTTCCATGCACATCTGTAAATTAAGATAAGACGAGTTTCAATTTTGCTATAGGAATAAATGTAGGAAACTCTGAAGGCCTGGAAAGAAAGTACATAACGCCTACAACACAGGAAAGAAAAACAGTAGAAAGAGTAATAAATGCTTAGTTGTAAGTAAATGGAAAGCACTAGTGTTGCCTCAGTTTATCACTGGGACCCTTGATTTGATTACTTCAGTAAGCTTTAACCCATGGTGGGTCTTATAGATTGTGTGATAGAATTATATGACAAATTTCCATAAAAGTTGGAAGACCTCCCTGAGAGTGTGCTGATAGGGCTTAGGCTAGATGACAAAACTAATTTACAGAGTCTACAGGTGAAAATAAGAGGGGAGATGATACAAATGCAAAAAGAATCATGTACAAAGTGACTATGGTGGAGTAAGTGTGTCAAAATGGGAAAATAGTATGTTCTCATATTACTACAGTACCAGCCTCCAAATCCAGCCTTCCAGTGGCATTTCCTCCTCTTTCAGATTTCTCTTCATATTGCAGCCAGAATACATTTTCTAACACACAAGATGTACTTTATTATTCCATAAATCACTTATTGGTTCCAAAGTCTTTCGTGATAAACTCCTTAGTATGGCATACACGGCCATTTGAGTTTTGGCTCCTGTGTTAGTTTGGTTAGAGCTGCTGGGAGCAATGCACCAGGAAAAGTTTGTTTTTTATAGAGGGAATTTATTAAGTTAAAAGCTTAAGGTTTTTAGGTTGTGAACACGTCCAAATCAAGGCATCATTAGAAATGCTGTCACCTAAGTTTGGCTTTAGTGATATGGAGTCATTCCATGTGCCAAAGTGCATGGAAATAAGTGCTTCTCTTCTGGGTCTTTTTGCTCCAACTTCTGGCTGCTCCGTCTCTAGCCCCCTCTCTCCCAATTTCCTCTCTGAGCTCCCAGGCTCCCTCTCTCCGTCTCTGCAACTTTTTTCTGTGTGTCTGCTACTTTCAGTCCTCTAATTCTAAAGGACTGCAGCAAGAGGCTTCAAAGTGCTACAGCTCCCATTTGAGTCTATATTTATTTTCACTACATCATTCTTTCCCTTACCACATGTTCTAACCATGTAGACTACAGCTTACTAAATAGACCATGACCATTTAACTAGAGCCATTGAACATTCTCCTTTTGACTTCAGTTTGCCAATTTCTACTTGCTCCTAGGACTGTACATTCATTTCATTGGTTCCAAGACAGGAAAATGTTCCTAATTCCTTCCTCATCTTAGCCCAGCCTCTGTGTCTTATCAGTCCTAATTGATCTATTTTGCTTCTTATACATTATTATTTTGAACATATTACAGTGTATTGAAATCACATGCATGTCTGTTTTTCTTTCACTAAATGATATGTTTTATACGGAATGGATTTTGTTTAATACATTATGTCCCTCCTACAACTATTGCTATGCCTAGAACATAGTAATCACTCAAGCAGTATTTGCTGAAATCATGTAATTCTCCTTTCAACCTGCAACAGAGATATTTAAAATAGATTACATGGAACAATTGTGGATTCACATCAGTGTCAGTGTTTATTGATTTATTGTTGCTATTGTTTGATTATCAACTCTTTATATTCTTTATTAAATTGGTGATTGTGGAAGTGACCAAATACAAATATTAGTTCAAGTTCAATATTAATATGAAAAACAAAAATAAAAAATAAATGAGTTGCTGTAGGGATATAGACTTTTACCATCTTTGAACATTTTTGGCCTCATTTTTGAAAGACAAGGGGATGAAATAAACAATCCTCAAAGTACATTAAAACTATTAATTTGCTTTCAGTTAGTGTCTCTGTTACTGCCTTTATGCAATAGGGAATTCATTTAATTTATGCTAAGACCCTGCCACCTGTAGGTGATTCTATTTCTCTCTTGTAAGACAAAAACAAATTTATGTTTTCATCTGCTATTTTTAGAGGGGAATTTTTACTCCTGGATTATATTTATAAATTTTTACTAATTGACATGTAATTTAACTGAGAATAAGACATCATTTAATATGAGTGGAGATCCAAGATGGCAGCATAGGGAATGGCAAACTGAGCTCTTGCATATAAACTGTGGGAAAATAGTCAGGCTAAACTGGCCAAGGGGAACATGCAGGACAATGAGGGCAATTGGAGAGAGAAGCTAGAGAAGGGTTATTCAACTGGCTAGGGGAGAGGTAAGTAGGGTGATTGATATGCCTGGAAGACCAGTGCTCAGTCATCTCTGAGAGTGAAGAAGAAACCCGGGGATCAGCATGCATCCCAATGCCCAGCAGGCTCCTGAGTTGGGGGCTTGTGAAGCAAACATGTGTGGGGAGTGGCATCCAGCCAAATCAGGGAGCTACAGAAGTGGTGGAGAGGGGATATAGGGCTGGTGGATGAGCTCTCAGCCCCTTCCCAAGAAAAGGAGAAACACCAGATATTGCTGAAGCAGATCCAGGAAGAAGGAAAGAGGAAGCTAATCAGGTGAGCTGTCACATACACCTGACCTGGATGACAGAGGAAATGCTTGAGGGGGTGGGATAACATGGGCCTAACAGCCCTTTTGAGAGAGGAGCTGAAATAGGAAGCAGGCAAATTATCAGATGCCCTACCATCCTGAGGGAAAGGGGAGCAAGGACAGGCAATGGGTGAGCTGCCAGGTTCCCAAACAGCCCAGAAGAGAAGGGAGCCAGAGATTGATCCACCGAGTTGTCAGACACCAGCCAGCTCCCTGTGGGAGGGTCAGTTGTAGTACAAGCATCCTCATGAAAGAAAACTTAGACTGCGATGTTTTTATTATTTATTTTTATTTGTTTTGATTACTTATTCCTTGTTTTTTTCTTTTCAGCCTTGTACCTTACTTACAGAGGACAGGCTACAGGGTGATTGATTGCTGAGCACTGGCAGCATGAAAGATTTGCTAGTCGCCACAGAGGGAGGCCAGTTTGTCTTATTTTCCCCTTTGTTTCTTATTTCCTTTTCTCTTTTTCTTCACATTTTCATTTTTTCTTTATTTTTAAAGAAGTTTTGGAATATGTAAAACTTACATGAAAAATATAGAGGATTCCCATATTCCCCAACCCTCCCCTCATGTTTTCCCCTACTAATAATGCCTTTCATTAGTGTGGTACTTTT
>JAQZBX010057597.1:0-17922 GCA_029593785.1 Cabassous unicinctus
GGGGGAGTAGGAGTTTATAAAGTTATTGGTGGGGGGAATGGACAATGCCTAGAACAGCTACAGAAATGCTACAGAAATATGCTGGTGCATGTTATTCTCAGAATATTTTTACCACATCCTGGCTCTCA
This sequence comes from Cabassous unicinctus, assembly GCA_029593785.1. Classification (NCBI taxonomy): domain Eukaryota; kingdom Metazoa; phylum Chordata; class Mammalia; order Cingulata; family Chlamyphoridae; genus Cabassous; species Cabassous unicinctus. The sequence goes on from JAQZBX010057597.1 coordinate 129, forward strand.
TATTCAAGGACTGGGCTGCTGGCAAGTTCAGCCTGTCTCTTCTAATCAACAGTTCTAATCAAAAGGGAGGAGGAGGGGGAGTGAGCAATTATGTTATCCCCTCAGTGGATGAATATTAAATATGCATTCCTATGGTCAAAGTACACAGAAAACAATAATCATGTAATTGTAAGCTGAACAATTCAAGGAAAGAGAGGCCAGGTAGACATTAGAATTCTAAATAACCAGAGTCCTTGTTGAACACTCAGTCATCTGGTAGAGAACTCAGCGTTAATACCTACTGTAGACCTTACCGATATTATATAGCTTGAAACCAATTGTCAAAAAAGATAGCTTATCTTTCTTTCAAAAATTTGACACACCTTAATGAACAAATCCAATAGTCATTAATATAAATTTCACAATGTACAGCTTCCAACAAAACATATTGAACATATGATCAAGTGAGAACATGTGTCTTTAAACAGGAAATCTAGTAATCAATTAAAATAGATCCTGAAATTACAGTGTTGGTTGAATAAGCATGCATGTTCTTCTTTAAAAGAGACATTTCTAAAAACGAATGACTAAACACTTTTTAAAAAGATTTATTTTATTTATTTCTCCCTGCTTCCAATGTTGTTTGCACGCACTGTCTGCTCTCTGTGTCTGTTCATTGCATGCTTGTATTTTTTTAGGAGGCACCAGGAACCTAACCAGGGACCTCCCATGTGGGAGGTAGGCACCCAATCTCTTGAGCCACCTCTGCTCCCTGCTTGTTGTGTCTATCATTGTGTTTCTTCATTGCATCATCCTGTTGTGTCAACTCACTGTGTCAGCCCATTGCATCAGCTTGTTGTTTTGCTCATCTTCTTTAGAAGGCACCGGGAACTGAACCTGGGACCTCCCATGTCACAGGCAGGTGCCCAATACTATAGCCACATCCAATTTCTCCAAACACTTTTGATAACCTTTTTATTTCTAATGTGTAATATAATAACCAGGGTATATCATTCCCCCCCAAAAATATTAGTTTAATAATATTGAATGTAAACCATATTTCTAACAGAATTGTATCAAATCCCATTCCACATTTAAATTGAAAGTAGAGAAAACCAACTGGCAATTTTGTTTGCATATACTGTGTGTTTGTCTGTGTGTGCATATTGTTTCCTTATAATGATTCCTTATATTCCATATCTGCAGGAAGAAACAGTTTAGTAGTAGCCTAGTCACATTAACCATGTGTGTTTTAGGAAATTCACTGTTTTAATGATTTCAAATGTATTTTTATTATTGTTTCTACTACAGTTTCCTGAATCCATGAATCCCCCATAATTTGCTTCATGTTTTTGTCAACTCTTCAGAACACTTTGATTACTTACACCCTTTGGGGAGATACATGATGCATGTGCAACATATTTAACAAATCATAGACATAGACACAGTCAACTTGTAATATGTGAGAATGATCTGTGAGAGAAGGGAGACATTTGCTAGTCCCTGACAGAGACTGGTGGTGAGTCATAAAGGGAACACATCAATCATGTTGACATGAAGACAAAAATTAGCATCTCAAAGACTGATGCAACTGGAATACGTAGAGTCAAGGACTGGAATCGAGATAGCTAGCAAAATAAAGTGACTAAGAAAACTGCATGGTGCCCATTTGTGGTCTTGGTTGATCCCTTAGCTCTACATATTGGGGTGAAACATCATAAGGCCATGCCTAGGACAACTGTGAAAAGTCTGTAAGACAAAAATGACCATAGATCAGTTGATGAAATATTTAGGGCATTTAATGAAAACAACCAAAGGGAGTAGAGTTAAACCATCCTACTTGAAAAAATTCAAAACCCATCCTCAAACAGAGCTCAGAAATAGCACTCAAAAGGATTAAGCTGATTTGCAAGTAAACAAATTGCCTGCCAAAACAGAACTCAATACTTGTTAAAGAAATATTTTAAAAATAAAGAAATCTGACAGCATAATTTTCACAATGTCCAGAATCCAGAGAAATATATTTTTGGAAAGTTGAAGAAGCAAGAAAATGTTACCCATAATCATGAGAAAATTAATCACCAGTAATAGACCTTGGAATAAAAAGGTGGATTGTTTTAGCAGTCAAGGAATTAAAAACACAGAAATATATTCAAGTATTTATAGGTAAAAAGGAAAAAAAAATAGAAATCACAATAAATAATTAAATTTATATTTTCCGGAGCTGAATATAATATCCGAAATGAAAATTTCACTGGAAAAGCGTGAAAGTAGATTAGACATGGCAGGAAAAAAAATGAACTAGAATACTGAGCTATAGAAACTATAGAAGAGGAAAACAAGAATGAAAAAGAAGTAATTTTAGAAAATTGGGGTACAATAACAGCTGATTGTGAATATATTAATCTGAATTCCAAGTGGATAGGAGCCAAGTCATAAAATATTTTTTTAAAACTTAATGGCAAAACTTATTGCTAATTTGATGAAATCTATAAATTCAGAAACCAAAAGCTCAAAGTACCCCCAAAAGAATAAACCTATACATATATAAATAAGCAATATTCATCACAATGAAGCAAGATAGAATAGGGACCCAAGGGGGAGAGGCAGAAAACCCAATTAGCCATTCTAACACCACATCTTAAAAGAGGCTGAGTCAAGAGCCTGCTGACTTGCATCAGCCTGCTGATTGCACAAGCAAGTTATCACAGGGCAACTTACAGCACACACCCAACAGCTGCATTATCCGAAGACAAGTAGCAACATTATCGCATGGCAGGAAAAAGGGAAGGGGCAGGAGGGGCACCACCACTACCACCCCCCTCCTTTCATATTACCTCATGCCTCATGGACAGTGGCCAAAGGTCAATCACCGCTGGACAACACACCCTACAGAGCTCATGAACAGCAGCCAGAAGCCAATCACTACTGGACAGCAAATTTTAATCCCCTAAGTGAATCAAACCACCCAATGAATTTCCCTTGATTTGTCATAAATACACCAAGCACAAAACCTAGAGACCTGTAGCCTATAAAGCAGGGAACACCAGGGTAGAATGTGCTTATCTACCTTGATCACACCCACCCTCATTTCTGAGTGTGTACTTTATCTTTATTAAACTCTTTTCTAACATTCTTATAATGGTGGTGCACCTCTGTATTCTTTCTTATGTTGTAACCAAGAACCTGGTCAACAATTCTGGCAGCATATTTATGGCGATCCAACCAGGAGATAATCTCTGGTAACCCTCTCTTCCATCCAACAAGTCTGATGAGTTTTGGCTTCTAACCAAAGCCTGCCTATATGTCTGTCTCTCTCTTTGTCATTCCTACCAGACCTCCAGCCCTGGTCCAAAAAGACATAATTTCAGTTTATCCAAGCGTCCTCCAGCTCCCTCTTTGGGCAGATTCAACACCATCCTTGAAACCTGAGTAGGGACAACATTCCCCGAGTTGAGTAGAAATCCAATGGGAGCACAAAAGTCCAGGAGATACAACTCATCCTAAACTGCTTTCTAATTCTGATCACCTCCTCACTATCCATAAATAACCAGACATAGTGTCTTATCTCTCTCAGTAAAACCTATTTCCTAATCATCTTAAAGATCTGGTGCAATGTGTAATAGGACCTATAAAAGAATTCTGTTTACTTATGGACAAGGTCCATGACCTACAATCTCTAGCCATTTGACAATAATCAAACTTTACCCCTCAAGGGAACAGATTCAAAAACTGCCAGAACCAGAGTGACATTGCAATGACAGATATAGGCCATTTCATATCATCATATAACATGCAGAACTGTGTGGGAGAGAGAGTGTGGTATACAATGTGAACTGTGGTCCATGCTTAATGGCAAAACCCCAGGATTTATCAATTGCAATGAATGTGCCACACTAATGAAGGATGTTTAAGTGGGAGGTTGTGGGAGGTGTGGCAGGTGGGGTGTATGGGAATCCCTATATTTTGTATGTAACATTTATGTAATCTAAGTATCTTTATAAATAAATAAATAAACTCCCAGAGGAACTCAATCTCCTCCTCCAAGAACTCAGCTTGGTAGCTTTGGTACAGAACTTATGTCCAGACATCTCCCAAGACCTAGGATGCCCTGAGGGACACCTGGTGGCATAGCCTCTGTGTTCTCTGAATGCCAGGAGACAGAAAGGCAGCTTCAAACATCCCCCAGGACTTGAGCAAACTGGGTATACCAGTTTGGATACCAGTTCCAAACATCCCCTGAGACTTAAGCCACTTGGGCACTTTTGTTTGGAAGCAAAATGTTCAGTCAGACCAGAGTCTAGGATGCCAGATCAGCTTTTCCCCATTTATCCTTAGAACAATAGGCATGACCGCTAGCATTCCAGCAGACTTCCCACTCAGGTATATACCCCAAAACTGGACAACTCTGTCTACAGAGGTATTGAAAAAGAAGAAACTGACCTTCTTTTGTAACATCACATGGAGGCAGTACTGTCTTGAAGATGGCCAGCAATGGCCTGCCAAATGCACTTTAAATTTTAACCTTATTTTACAGTTGGATCTCTTGTTTAAAAGAGAAGGGATGCAGTCAGAAATTCCATATGTTCAACACTTTATGGCTCTGTATCAGAACACAGGTTTAAAGAGGCCTCACCGGTTGTGTTATGCTCATGAAGGGAACTTGCCCCAAAAAGTAAGGAGACAGAAAAGAAGGATCCTAAACAGAGAGAGCCTAAGAAGGAGGGAGTCATCTTAGATGATCCCATCCTCAGTTCTTTCCTGCATTACTCAGTTCCTGAACCTGAGACCCCTTTAGAACTACCTCCCCTATTGGCCTACGCACCCCCACCTTATATGCTCAGAGCTAGTCTCTTTCCACCCACCAAAAGAATCCAAAAGTGGCCTCTACCCAATAAAGGAGATAGCAAATGGAGATGCAGGGACAGTTAGAGTCCATACCCCCTTCTGTCTGACAGATCTAGCTCAAAGCAGAAAGAAACTAGGGTGATTCTCAGAAGATCCAGTAAAATTCACTGAACAATTTTAAAACGTAACCCTAACCTTTGAATTAACATGGGGTGATATGCATGTGATCTTAGCTACCTGTTGCACACCAGAAGACAAGCAACACATTTGGGAGGACGCCCAGGGACATGCTGATAAAACGGCAGCCCAACACCCTCAACAACATACTGTGGGAACCATAGTAGTCCCAACCACTGACCCTAACTGGAACTACCAAAAGGGAGAAGAAGACCTAAGAAAAAGGTACCACACGATAACATGTTTATTAGAAGGAATGAAAAAATGTGTCACCAAACACATTATCTATAAGAAGTTGCAAGAAGTAACTCAGGAAGAAAAAGAAAACCCTGCCCTATTCCAAGAAAGCCTAGTGGAGACTATGCAAAAGTACACCCAGGTTAATTTGGACTCACCAGGACAAATTATGTTAAAATGCATTTTATCAGCCAATCGGCTGCAGATATTTGAAGAAAGCACCAAAATCTAGCACTAGGACCCCAACCCCAATGAATTCTCTTTTAAAAACAGCTTTTTCCATTTTCAACAACCATGACAAGGCCACCCAGGAGGCAAAGGTAAGGAGGAACAGGCAGAAGGCTCGCCATAGAGCAGTTGCCATGGGCAGCAACCTGCCACCTCAGGGTCACCCCTGCTAAGGCTCTAAAGTATCAGGATCCTGCTTTAAATGCAGGGAGCTGAGACACTGGAAATAAGAGGGTGCCAAATCATAGCAACACCTCAGGGAGTCCCCTGGTCCCTGTACTCAATGTGATAAAACAGGCCATTGGGCTCAGGAGTGCACAGAACCCTGAAGGCCTGCAGGAAGGGGTGCAGAGCACAACCTCAGGCCCTTGTGGCATAAACCAGGGAATAATGATGGAATCTGGGGCAGAAAGTAGCTACTTGGACAATGTAGCCATTGGGCAGTTTGATGTAATTATGAATTCCAAAAATATAATTGGATCATGCTTGTAAACTGATCTGTTAATCTGGGCATGATTAAGTTATGATCAGTGCATTGACTGGGCCACGTCAGTAGGGTGTTGAGCCCTAACCCTTGGTGAGTGGGGGAAGAAAATATAAAAGGCATCACAAAGAACAGAGTTACAGCAGTTTTTGAGAAGCAGTTTTGATGTTGGAGAGAAGGCCCCAGAAGTGGGCCATTCACCTGATAGTCTACAGCTGACCTTGTGGAGGAACCAGAGGAGATAAGCTCAGAGAGAAAGGCAGCCCCAGGAAGAGAGAAACCCAAGAAGCCTGAACCCTGGCAATTGTCGGCAGCTGTCTTGCTCCAACGCGTGCCAACGGACTGTGGTGAGAGAAGAAACTTAACGCTTTACGGCCTGGTATCTGTGGACTTCTACCCCAAATAAATACCCTTTATAAAGACCAACCCATTTTTGGTATTTCACATTAGCACCCCTTTGGCTGACTAATACAGGTAACTACATGGAACATCAACCTTGAGATGCCCCAGAGACCTTAGATGTGGCAGGTAAGGCTATTAACTTTTTGATTAATATGGGAGCCACCTATTTATTTCTGACCTGTCATTCCAAAACTCTCTTTTCCCAAACCTGTCCAGAATTGGGGATGGATGATAAATCTAAAATTAGATCCATTACTTAGCCTCTCCTCTGTCAAATAGGAGACCTAATAGTAATTCTAATTAGCCCTGAATGGCCTACCCCCTCACTGGGATGGGACTTACGTTGTACCCTGGGGGTGTGCATCCAAATAATAAGAGTAAATAAAACCTCTAGAATGCCTGTAACACAGTACTCAAAAGAAGAATATGGAGCCTTGTGCTTGGCCATGATTCTAAATAAAGAGCCAGATGCCATGTCAACAGCTATAACCCAGAAAATTAGTAGGAAATTAAATCCTATGGTCTGGTAAACTGGAGTACCTGGATGGGCTCTCCAGGTTTCCCCAGTTTCCGTCTATAATAATGACCAATTACCATATCCTCAGAGAAAACAGTATTCTCTAAAGAAAGAAGCAATGAACAGACTCAAGACCATGATAAAAAGTTTTTAGAAATTTGCCTTCTAATTCCCTGCTAGTCTCCCTGAAATACACCTATACTTCCAGTGAAGAAGTCGAATACCCTACAGGTTAGTTTAGGATTTAATAGCAACAAATAACTTTATGATTCCCATTCTTCCAGTACTACCTAACCCTTATACCCTTCCACCAGGTGTGAGATGTACTTGAAGCCATGGGCCATCAATGGCTTGCAGCTAACCAGTTAATTAACTGCCAGGTTCAATTACTAAAGACCCCTGAGGTGCAATTAAGGGTGTGTCAAACCTTAAACACAGCTACCCTGCTACTGGTCATATCCCAAGGGGCCCCTATTCCACTCCTGCCATGAAACTCTTAACCTAAACTACTCAAGCTGTCCAGATTTAAAGGATGAGCCTCTAACAAACCTAGAATTTGAATGGTCCACAGAAGGAGGCAGATTTATTATGGAAGGAACTAAAAAGGCTGGCTATGCAGTGGTCTCTATTTAAAACTATAGAAGCCCAAGCCCTTCCCCTAGGGACCTCAGCCCAGAAAGGCAGAGCTAATTGCCATAACCCAAGGCTTAATACTAGGAACTGGGAAAAGAGTTAACATTTACAAACTCCAAACACAGTATGTGTTCCTCATCCTCCAGACCCATTCTGCTATGCAGATGGACACAGCCTGCTTTCTAACAATGGGTTACCAATTAAGCACCAGCAGGAAGTCCTAAACTTACTAGAGGCTGTTTTGTTGCCCCAAGAAATAGCAGTTATGCATTGCCCAGGGCACCAAAAAGCAGACACCTCAGTAGCTAGGGGAAATTGCCAGAGCAGATGCAATAGCTAAAGCTGCAGTGCAAACCCTAGCTTCTTTTCTGGCCCTCATCCCGGAACCTGTCTCACTATCTAAGGCTCCACAGTATAACCAGGATGAGCAAACTAAAGCAGCTAGCTAGTGAGTGGCTTGTTAAGGAAGTTTAAGACTACCTGCCAGGAGCAGTGCAGTGGAAAGTCCTCCATGGAATCCACCAAGACACTCATGGAGGTAGGGATTCCCTGACCTGCTTAGCCAAAAGGATTTTGGAGGGCCAGGACAAAGCAAAAACAGTCAAAGAGGCTACCAAAAATTGTTCCTTAAGTGCAATTAGTGACCCAAACAACAGAAAGCTTACAAACCTCCTCCCTTAACCCCACCCATCCAGCTGTGGGGATCATACCCTGGGAAGGACTGGCAGATAGATTTTACCCATATGCCATTGTGCCAGGGATATAAATTCCTCTTAGTGCTAGTAGATACCTTTACAGCATGGGTAGAAGCATTTCCTACTAGAAAGGAAACAGCAAATGAAGTAGCTAAGGCCCTCCTAAAGGAAATCATCCCCAGGTTCAGACTGCCTAAGTCCCTCCAAAGTGACAATGGGCCAGACTTTACTAGGAAAAATAACCCAGGGTTTATCAACTGCCCTAGGAATGAAATACCATCTTCATAGTTCCTGGAGACCCCAATCCTCAGGGAAGGCAGAAAGAACCAACCAAACACTGAAACAAATTCTAGCCAAACTTTGCCCTGAATCTGCTTCACATTTGGTCACCAATCTACCCGTGGCTTTGCTGAGGCTGTGTATACCTGCAAAAAATCCCACTTCAGTTTAGCCCCTTTGAAATGGTCAATGGGCAGCATTTTCTCACCCAGGATCTAGTACTAGATCAGGAAACCAAGTACTAGCTAAATATATTGTAAACCTAGGAAAAACTCAACAAATCATCCAGGAGCTCAGAAACAAAATTCTTCCTACCCCCAATCATGACTTGACCAAAGGTAAAGTAAAACAGGTTTAAACAAAACCTGGCAAGAGAACAGAACTCACTCTCAATTAGAGCCAAAATGGAAGGGACCTTACTCTGTGGGTCTGCTTACTCCCACAGCTGTTAAAGTGAAAGGAATTGCCAGCTGGATACACGTATCTTATGTGAAGCCCATTGCCCAAGAAAATATGAACACACTAGAGACATCTGTTTAGACATTTGAGGACCAAGCATTGGATGGTGTATTAGTTGGCCAAAAGGACACTGATGAAAAATACCAGAAATCTGTTGGCTTTTATAAAGGATATTTATTTGGGGTAGAAGCTTACAGTTACCAGGTCATAAAGCGTAAGTTACTTCCATCACCAAAGTCTGTTGCCACGTGTTGGAGCAAGATGGCTGCTGACATCTGCAAAGGTTCAGTCTTCCTCTTCCTCTTCCTCTTAAGGCTCTATGGTCCCAGCTTCTTCCAATATCAACTATAGGCTGGGATAAGTCTCGTCTCTCTTCTGGGGCTCATTTATCTCCAGTCTCAGCTGTTCTGTCCTCTCCACAAGGTCAGCTGCAAACTATCAGGCTCTCTCTCTTCCTGGGCCCCCTACCATGTCTATGGGCCTGTCTCTATTCCTCTGTGTTCTTCTCCTGAGTGTTTACTTCCCAGAGCTCCAGAATCAAAACTCTGACTCTGTCCTTTGATATTTAGTTTTCTTTGTGAGTCCCTGCTCTCTACTGTCATGGTCCAATCAAACCCTAATCATAATTTAATCAAGTAAAAGTGAAACCTCTTAAGTTAATACAATCTAATATGCCCAGAGGAACAGACCAGTTTACAAACATAATCCAATATCTATTTTTGGAATTCATAAACAATATCAAACTTATACATATGTCCTAAAACATCTCTTCAAAAAGCGAAATCTAAGTACTTAATAATAATGCCCTTGCAGCCTGAACCCTGCAGAAACCTGTGCTAGTGCTGCTTCCTTTTTATAGTGTCTGTTTTTATAACTACTGTACTCTCTCTCCCTTGGTGGATACAATTTGTTTAGCTACTAACATGACAATCTTGAAATCTCTTCTTTTAATTAATCTTATTCCAAATCTCTCCAAAATTCAGGCTAGATCAAAACACCCTTTTCCAACATAATCCAAAAGGTGGTTGACATATATAACATCTCTTCCTGGGTATGTGCCCCCCAGTCAGAAGAAATGATCACCTGGCCAGCTGATCTCAGTGAATGGGCTGACACTCCTGCCCAAGGATTATTACATGCCACCAGCACTTATAATGCTACCCTCTGGGCCCTCAATTTTTTTTCCTTGCTTGGACCTGCCCTCAACCTTACTCAGCCCCCAATCTTTGGACCTCTCACTAATAATTCCTGGCTTGTTCCCACTGTAACAATAGTACCATTTTGCATTTTCTCTAATGTTTTGTCTCCCACCCCCAAGCAATTTTCTTAGGGCACACAACCATCACTTGCAACTATACCTTGTTGGTAGAAAACCTAATTAAACTTCCTCAACAGTTTATACCTTGCAACAATAACTGTCCCATCAATCTTGCCAACTTGTATATCCTAGGAGTGACAGGGCTAATCCCTAATGCTTCTCATTATAACACTTCTAACTTCTGCAAGTCCAAGCCTGCCTATAATTCCCCCTTAGTTTATTTTGGGAGTCACTATGCCTGCAGCCTCCTCTTAAAAATTTTTTAACAGGCTCATAAAAATACCTAATATGTGATGAGCTCTGGGGTATGCTTTTTAACAATCAATCCAGCAATCCACCCTGCCTCTCAGTCCTTAATGGAGCCAGACTAGCCCATTCCATTCATCTCATAGGACATCAGAAGAGCAGTAAGCAACAGCAAGCAACAGTTATAGGGAATGTCACATATAGTGTCTCCATTCCCCCTGAACAAGGCTCCTCTTCCTCTGTAGAACTAAAGCTTATCTCTCCCTTCAGGCCTTCTGGATGGGAACTTTAGTATATCTATTTCCTAACCTCAGATAAAAGTCTGGAAATAAGACACTTCCACTCATTGTGTTTTGATCTATTGTCACCTCCAAACATCTTTCCCATCAAGGACAGAACATTTCACTCTTTCATACTACTTCTTCTGGGTGCAATCAGAATTGGACGAGCAATAGCCAAGGCACTACTTGCCTCCTTCAGACACAATGGACCTATCCTAATGTCTCCAAAGAGCTATCAACTACCATACAAAGAACTGCAGATACCAAATAAGTTGTTCAAACCCAGCTCAATTCTTTACCAGCTATAGTTCTTCAAAACCGAAAGTCTCTAGGTTTTTGAAAACCATTCAAGGAGATGTGCTTATCTGGGTGAAGAATGTTGCTTCAATGTCAACCAGTCTTCTGAAATCCAGGGAAAAAAAATTATTGACCAGGCAAACAGACTAGAAAAGGTTGCTGGCAGTACTACATTCTCACCATTCTTTCTATTCTTGTACTTCTCTCACTCCCCTTGTTTTATAGCCCTCCTAGGGCCTCTCTCTACTATCCTTCCCATACTCTTAGTAGGCCACTGTATATTTAAGCTCCTAGCTCAATTTATCTCTTCCAGGATTGATGCATTCCAAAACAAACTTCTGCTCATGCATGGGTATCACCAGTCCCAACTTTTAAAGTAAGTACCCCTCTTCCTAGCCCCAGTAGCAAAGAAAGAGAGTTTTACACCCTGTCAGGCACGGACTAAAATCCCTAATCAGTATGAAGCAAATACAGAAGAATGACCCTCATTCTTCAGCTCCCCCTTAAGATTAAGGGTGCACAACTCTCTCAGGGGGGATTTGAGGGGATAAAATAGGGATATAAGGAGGAAGGGCAAAAAATCCAATAAGCCATACTAATACCACATGGTAAGAGAGGCTGAGGCAAAAGCCTGCTTTCTTGCATATGCCTGCTGACTTGCACAAGCAAGTTATCACAGGGCAATTTACAGCACATAACCAATGGCAGCCTTATCTGAAGACAGCTGGAAACATCATCACATAGCAGGAAAGAGGGAAGGGACAGGAGGAGCACCACCACCACCACCCACCCACTCTCATATCAATTCATACCTTGTGGACAGTGGCCAAAGTCCAATCACTGTATTACAACACACCTTGCAAGCTTGTGGACAGCAGCCAGAAATCAGTCACCACTGGACAGAAACCATTAAGTCCCTCAGAGAATCAAATGACCCAATGAATTTCTTGCTTTGTCTCAAATACACCAAACAGCACAGACCTGGAGTTCTGTTGCCCATAAAAAAGGGAATCCCAGGGCAGAGTACATGTCTCTACCTTGAGCACACCCACCCTTATGCCTGAGTATGAACTTTATCTTTATTAAATTCTTTTCTAACATTCTTGTAACTGTGGCACACTTCTGAATACTTTCTTATGACATAACCAAGAACCTGGACACCAATTCTGGCAACAATAAGAAAATTGCTTATGAACAGCTAGGAAGGCAAATACCTTAAAATGTCTGGAAAGGAAAAAAAATTGACATATCATATGGAGAAATAAAATATATATATATGAATGAAAACAGCCTTCATGAAAAAACAATTAAAGCCAGAAAAATAAAATTTAAAAATGCAGCACCCTATTTAAATCACTTGAAAAAAAAAGTCAAACTAGAATTCTATATTGAACAAAAACATATTTTAAAATTGAAGGCAAAATAAGATCTCCTCATCTGCTTTTGCTAATGGCCAAGATAGTTTTTATCAGAAATACCACCCCATAGTTAATGACTAATTTATTGAAAAAAAATTATGGGAAAATACTGCAGAGAGACATTAGGATGACTTTCCCATTTTTATGACTTTTATCTTGAGGGCAGGACCACATTGCATCTTTCATATAGAAATATCATGTAATCCATAGTCCTTCTGACCTGATGAACAAGAAGACAGAGTTTGTAGTATCAAAGCTACAGGGAAATCAAGGATCAGTCCCAGAAAGGAAACAGGCAGGAAAAGGGAGATACATATTCTGTGTAAAATCACTGTCCAAAGTGATTTTATATGCTATAGGTCTAGGACAGAAGCCATTAGCCCGGGACAAGGCTAAAAGTATGAAAAATATTTTACTACTACCCCAAAACCCTGAATGCTATAGGTCTAGGACAGAATCCATTAGCCCTAGACAAGGCTAAAAATACAAAAAATATTTTACTACTACCCCAAAAAGCTTCCATTTTGAGTGAAGCTAGAATAATTTCCTGCTAAGTGTAAAAACAAATCAATACAAAAAAGAAAATTCAGACATCTCCATAGCATAATATTCACAATGTCCAAGGTAGAATACAACAATTCTTGACATACAAGTATACAAGAAAATTAGACCGAAGCACTGAGTGGCAGCTGGAACTGATCCTCATTTTCCTGCTTTCTCCTGAACCTTGTGAGGGTACTGTGTACCTGGTCATTGGGGTTGTGGCTTCATTAATTTTCTCTTCCCTCCTAACCACCCAATCCCTTGAGGCTATCTGCAGATATCTTGGTTGGCAGAGTGTTTTCGGCCCCTCCCTAGTGGTAACACAATTTTGCTTTGTGCCATTGAAGGATCTTGGGCCCAAGAATGTACCCAGAGGCAGATAGTTTTGATTCTATCCTTTTCTCAGTGGCAGAAGTTTTTTTTGTTTAGGACTGGCTGCATAGGGTTTCTGTCCCTACCCTAGGAGAAGACATCTTTTGCTTTTACCACCCACCATCCCATCTACAGCACTTCCTAAGGAAGGATGGATTCCTACCCTAACCCCAACAGCAGACAGATTTGATTCTATGCATCCCAGAGAAGTATCAGATCTTTACCTGAACCCTAGAAAAAGAAGGAAAGGAATAAGCATTTATTTTTATTTTGATTCAAAGACACATGATACCCTAAAGGGAAATTTTCTAAAGAAGAAACAAAAATATGGGCTCTAATAAGTTGATTTACAAACATTTCAGGATGTAAAGGTGAGTATATAAAATATAAATTGAATAATAGAAGCAAACAACTGATAAAAATCACTATTGTACTACAATAGTATGGAAAAAATAAAATAATAAAAAATTGAACAAAAGACGTAATACCACTACACTATAAAAAAAAGAAATATTGATGACAGAAATGAAAGAAAACAAATAAATAAGAGGGATAATATATACATATGTTGGAAAACAGCATTTTTTAATATGCAATTCCCCACAAGATCAAGTAAAGATTCAAAATAAGGGAGCAGGTGCAGCTTTAGCAGTTGAGCTCATGCTTCCCAAGTGGGAGATCCTGGTTCAATTCCTGGTGCCTCCTAATAACAAAAACAAACAACAAGCAAACAAATGAAAAGACCAACTCAGGGGAGTCGATGTGGCTCAGTGGTTGAGTGCCAACTTTCCACATTCCCACATCTGAGGTCCTGGGTGGATTCAATCCCATGTCCTGGTACATCAAAAAAAAAAAAAAAAAAAAAAAAAAAAAAAAAAAAGAAGAAGAAGAAGAAGATTCGAATTAATACCATTCAAAGAGGTAGGTATTTCCAATTGAATTCTAACATTTGCTTGGTAGTTCAATGTACCTACAACACCCAAAGCAACCTTGCATAAGAACAAAGTTGGAATATAAACACAATATATTTTCAAGCCTCAGTTATAAGAAGAGTATATTATTGGTCTAAAATCATAAAATTAAATCAGGAAACAGAAGAGAAAGACTAGTAATAAACTTACAAAAATTATTTTGTTGGACCATAGAATAAAACATATATTTAAAACAATGAAATTTCCAAAGGAAAACATTGGAGATTGAATGAAGAAATGGAGAACAAATTCACAAAATAAAAATCTAAAAAAGAAGCTATATCTATAACCCAGTTTAAAAATGGGTAAACATATTAGACATTATAAAAAAGATTTATTATATAGTCAACAAGTAAACGGAAAAGTGTTCAATATTATTAATCACCAGTTAAATAAAAACTAAAATAAAAATTGTATGCCAGTTTAAACAAATTACAATGGTGAAAACAGACAATTTCTATATCTAATATTTGGAAGGATGAGGAGGAAACATAACTCAAATACAGTTGTTGGGAATGTAAAGTTATAAAAATTTTGAAAAGTTTTTGCTTATATTTTATAAAATTAGATAAACATTTACCGTATGATCCGGTCTCCAAAGTGTACACTCAGTGGCTCTCAGTATCATCACAGAGTTGGGCTGTCATCAGCTCTAGAAACAGAGCATTTTAAAATTTGTACACAAAGCATTTCTCATGAAAAGTGACAGAAGTACAATGTCATAGATTTGAGGACTTTTTAAAATAACTCTCAGCAATTGATAGAATAAGCAGAGAAAAATATAATGAAGTTAATGAATATTTGATCACTGTGAATAATAAATTTAACGTAATGCCTACCATAGAGAACAGCAAAATGCACATTTTCCCATGCACTTAAAAGGGGCAAAAGGAAGAATACTACAATCCTCTTGTCATAGGCGGTGATGAGCAGGGAAGGAAGGTAGTGGCAAAGAGAAGGGGGCAGATGTGGACTTGTTCCAATGATGGGGCACAGGGTATGCTGATGGGATGAATGTGTGGGGAAGGGAAAGCTAGAAGTGAAGAAAATCGACAAAGCGGTTACCAGAACCCCTATTAAGTAGAGTTCCTGAGCATGGAGCCAGAGGAGGAGCAAGTTCCTGGGGGCAGTCCACAGTTCCATGTTGGCATGCTAGACATCCAAACAGAGGCATCATAAATGAGCTTGTGTCTATCAGGACTGTGCAGAAAGAAATGGGATACATAAATAAGTGCAGAACTACATGGCAGTATAGATGGTGTTTCAAGCCAAGGTACTCCAGTGAGGGAACATGGTGCTGAAGAAAGAAAGGAGTCCAAGGACTGAGCCTGAGGAAACACTTATGCTGAGAGGCTTTGGAGAATCAGAGAACCCAGCAGAGAGGCAGAGTGGAAAGGGCAGTGATGTCAGATGTATAACAAAGAAACAGGAGAATGCAGTGAACCAGAAATTAACTGATTTCAAGGAGGTAAGAATGACTGTGTCAAATGTAGCTGATGGAATAAATAAGAAGAGGAAAATGTGGGGATAACGGAAATGTTTTAAAACTGGATCCTGGTGAGGGTTACATAACTCTGCATTTACAAAAAAATGTATATTTAATTTAAGGAATTTTACATCATGTCAATAATACCTCGATAGTTGTTTAAAAATATTCACATACACCTGCCATATGGTGAAGCTTTTCTACTGCTATGTAGTCACCCAGGGTAAATGAAAACACATATTTATAAAAAGGACTTTTACATGGAAATTCATGACTATATTCTTAAGGCTCCAAATTTGAAGTAACAGAAAAATCCACCATGAGGAAAACAGATAAACATTTTGTAACATATTCAATGCCAAAGAACTCAATGATAAAAGCAGAGAGAAGTGCTGATTCACACAGCAGCTCAAAATATTATTTTGAGCTAACAACACAGGCACCTAAGATTATATTCTGATTTATTTCACTTTTAGGAATTACATAAAGTGGCAAAAATGATGTGTGGGGATAGAAATCAGAACAGAGGCTGCACATATATGGAGGGGTTTGGGTATTGATTGAAGGTACAGGAGTTATTTTCTAAATTAATGTAAATAATGATTCATATCTTGATAGGGTTTTTGGATACTGTGGAGTATGGGGGAGTGAAAAGTTTTAAAATATAACAGTCATTCAGTTAAGATTGGCACATTTCACTGCATTTTAATTTTACATCACTGAAAAAATTGAAAAGAGAGAAGAATGATGATTAGAATGTAATGGAGACAAGGAAGTTTTATTTTCCAAGTCTCCCCTCCTCCACTTTCCCCCAGACCCTCTCACTGATGACCTGACCAAGCTGCTAATTCCTGTGTGTTCCAAGTGGAATCCTGGGGAGTTCTCTGTGGTTTGTTGTGGCTGACAGATCCGTGGTTACTGGGCAGAGCATGTGGGTGGCTACTGTGCCATAGAGGGGCTGTGAACCTCATGCCTGATATTGGGCTAATCATTGAGAATCTGCAAGAAGTTGTGATGGAGCTGGTGCTAAAGGACATGAGTCCAGGCCTCACATTCCACAGCATCCATCTTTCATCATCTTACTGGTGGGTCCCTTATTGTTGTTAAAACTTGTCCAGTCTGTTAGAGAAGCCAGATTTATATAAGACAAGAAAACAGCCTGCTGATACTCTTGCTGCACTGATTGGAGTGTAATGCCCGGTCCTCAACAGGATTAGTTTGCTCACAGTGTTTTACAAAGGCTGTGACATCTTTAGATGCCAGACTAGAGAAAGTGGCTTTAAAAATACACAGCCTTGTAGATACCTACAGAAACGCAAAGAGATTGAAGAGATGTTGATGAGATTAACTTCACTGGCTCATAAACTAAAGGAATAGAGAATCAAAGGTTCCAATCTAGAAGAGGTGATAATGGAGATGCTAAATACACTGAAGTCTCTCAAAGGGGTCATGAGAAAACCAGAGCACAAGGCCATTTCCAACAACGTGTGGGCCCATCCACCCTCTGATGGCCTTTCCCCCAGTGTTGGGTCTGGGAGTTAAAGCAGTGCTGTTGCCTTCCCTCCACTCAGGTCTCCAGAGACTCCAGGCCATGTTCACCCACCCAGCCTCCCTCTGAAGGTCCTGGAGACCATTGGATCCACTGGGGTTCTCTCCATTGATTGGAATTCCTCCATCTTCTCATCCTGCACAGAGCCACACACAGTTCTCCTTTTTATATGACAAGACTATCAACTTCTAGAAAAACAAAAGGAAAGATGGGACTTTCTTTCTTTTCA
Source organism: Cabassous unicinctus (assembly GCA_029593785.1). Lineage (NCBI taxonomy): Eukaryota > Metazoa > Chordata > Mammalia > Cingulata > Chlamyphoridae > Cabassous > Cabassous unicinctus. The sequence continues at coordinate 17,777 of JAQZBX010057597.1, forward strand.
AAGAAAGTTTGACCTTTCTGTGATCCAAACCTTCCTTGAATATGAATCCAATATAATAACAAAATATAATTAATAGGAAAAAGAAATAATAATGATACTGTTAAATGCAAGAGATAAGTACAAGGAGACTCAGAAGAAAAAAAAAA
>JAQZBX010057598.1:0-17927 GCA_029593785.1 Cabassous unicinctus
TCCAGCTCAAGTTTCTCCTCTTGCTAGAGCCTTCCCTGATCCCTCTGGAAGAGTGTGTCCATTGGTCTCATTTCACACCTCTGTAACAGCACCTGCCTCAAGGATTTGTTTGCTTGTGTGTGTTTCCTTCACTCTCATTAGAGTTCTTAGAAAGCCTTGACTATGTCTTTGATTCCTCTTTGTGTTCTCAGTGTCTCCCCTTGTAACTGGCACAGAGTAAGTGCTGAATAAATACTTCTGGGACCAATAAATGAAAGCCTTTTCAGTTTTACAGCATCTTCTATCAAAATTTAAATACCTGTCAGGACTATTAATGAGCTACAAATCCAACCTACATTGGTTTGACCCCTCTTGCACCAGAACTGCTTTTAAGGTTTTATGCCACCAGTCTGCATTGACAAACCTGGAATAAACACCTGCCTGAAACTCAGCTAGACTGTAAGCGCTATGGGGGCAAGGTCTGAATACTAGTCACTGCTTCATCTCCGGAACCTGGCATGGTGAGCATAATAGGCACAATCTATAAGTATTTGTTAAACGGATTCACAGACTCCCATTGTTTGTTTCCCAGTTGGTGTTACTTGTCCAATACCTCCTTCACCACCCTGTGATCTTTCCAGCTTTAGTATCTGGAAACCTTCTCCTGAGCAACTGTTTTTCTTTAGCTTTCTTCTCTTTTTATTCTGGCTGCAAAGAAGCACAGAGTCAAATTGGAAGTCCACTTCATAACCGTGAAGGCATTTACGGCATGCAGCGTTCCGGCTTTTTGTTGGGTCTTAACTAACCATGCTGTATTGCTTTTTCCTACACTCTAGTAAATCCTTTTGCGTTTTATATCTTTATTATTTGGTATATGCAAAGGTATAAAAGTTATACACACAACTCAGATGTATAAAAAATATGCATTAAAAATTCTTAACCAAATTCATTTTATTCTGGGTTTTGGGGGAATTTAAACTTGCTATTTAATGTTATTTTAGACTCTACCAAATTAAAAGTTTCCTTTATTTTGGCCTTTCAGGGGCAAAAATCCATTCATTTCTAAGTTGAATTTCCTCTCAAGGCTGTTTCTCCCCCTCCTCTCCTACTAACCATATGGTATTCGGGGTCAAGGGGGCCCCTAGGCATTTTGGGGGCACTGGAGAAGGAAGCCCTAGTTCTCCATGTCTCCAGTGCAGCGTGGCTGGGCTGGCCCTGGGCAGCTGAAATTCTTGGGTCTTTGTGTGTTTCATGCTGGCACCAGCTGCTAACCAAGTGCCTCCAGGTACGAGAGCCCCACCTTAGAGGCTTATTTACGGAAACTATGGATGATTTTCATTCAACAAATTCATTTGAGAGGAAGTCCTGTGATGTGGCCTTTGGAGCGCCACAAGTCCCAGAATTCCTCAGTTCCTGTGTGGAGAATGAGCGGCCCTCGGGGGAAACCTGATTGGCAGAGCAAGGCTGAAGACGTGACAGGCATCCGTTTTCTCCTGTGGCCAGTCGGTCCAGGAAACAGAGACTGAAGAACGCCGCCACTACAAAGACTTGGAAGCAAGCCAGGTAACGTCTCCAGTCTTCAACCTCCACACTATATTTTGTACAGGGCTTGAATTAGTGGAAATTTCCAAGCTAGAAATACCTTGGAGCCAACTAGCTTTGAAATGTTGACATCCAGTATTCCCTGGTGCATTTGCAGGCCTGCATAATTAAGTCAGGAATGCCCCAACCTGAACTGGTGGAGTCACTTAGACAAAAGAATCCTTTCTGTTCTACAGTGTGTGCTTCACCCTTTCTTGATCGTGCTTCTTTCAGCAGAGGCATCATCGTGATAACACATCATTAATAGAAAGAAAAGAAAAAAAAAACAAAACCCATAGGGGTAATTTAAAAGCAACCTACAGAGTGCTGATTGACTTACATACATCTTTATTTCTTTAAGAATCTACACAGAGGTATTATGAGGCCCAGTCAACAGATATGGAACCCAGCAATCCTATGCCAAAATCCACGCTCATTCGCACGGTCTGCCTCCAAGATCATTTCATGTCTCTCCTTCTTGGAAAGTTGGAAACAAATTCAGTGCAAATATAGACCAAAGAATCTTCTTCCTCTTTCTTTACACAATTTTTATCATAATTGGTCCCGTGGCCGCTCGTATGGCTGCCGGCCCCTCCTCACTGGCCCGTCCTCCACTCCACCACTCCCATCTGCTTCCCTCTGTCCTCACGAGGCAGAAGAGGGAAAGAAAATGTCAGATGTAAATTTTGAAAAGCAGCTTTTACTGAAGCTCCAGAAGGCTGTCTGAATTGTTCCTGTTACACAACCAAGCAACCTTTTTCTCACTCAAACTGATATTCTTATTTCAGTCTAATTTTGATTTTCAGCTGCTTTTATTATTTCTAATTCAGATGTCTTTAATAACTTTTTGAAAATCTTTGCAACAATAAAAGTGTCACCACTGGTTCTCTGTGGAAATCATTTTCATTTGTCACCTATTTATAAATACCCTTCTTTCTGGTTATTCTGGTAGATCTGTGATGCATTTTCTTTTTACCAAGTACTTTACAAGGCAATCTATCAAAAACATTGGTAAGGCTGTTCTGAAAACAATAAGAGAAATAAAGCATTGTTCTCAGGGAAAGCAGAGTATGTTACAAATAAGTGGCCATATTTCTCATGGTTCTGGAACCGAATTATATTCATTGCATTTGAAAATGATTAAAAACCAATTTACCATCCCTTACCCATCCCTTATAAGGCAATCTTTTAAGTGGTCAATTAGTTACCCTCCATTATTTTGACTTCTAACTAGTTAAAGTCTGAGCATTATTATTAACCTAAATCAAGTTCATCTGCAAAACTTCGAACTGATTCATTTTTTAATTTTTTCTACAACTGCAAGTTCTGTACCCATTTGTAAGGGCAAGCTAGGGCTTACCTAAATGCTTCTCAAGGTCACAATGCACAACAAGGACAAATGCCCAAGGAGCCCTGAGACAAGTTGAGCTTTTAAAAAATTCCTGGGGTTCAAGAGGAGAAAAAGGAAACCTGAAAGGAAAGGTTAGATGGTGCCAATTCAATTTTACAAGAATTTCTTAGCTTCTTAAGCACCACTTTGGATTGGCCACCAGGCCAAGTATCTTTGACAAATTTAGATTTTTCCAGGGTTTCCATGATACTGAGGAGAAACAGTGGTCCCCAAAGCAGCAGGCGAGACACATTGATCTTCTGAATGGCAGCCCTCCCTGGATGGGGGTTGGCAGGAGAGGCAGGTGTGTCCCAGGAAGCCTGCCTGTCCAAGGCTCAGTCCAGGCCCCCACTTGTGCTAGCCCCCAAGATGGCTAACAAGATATGTTAGGCAGGGGACACCTCCTTCAGTACAGATGCAGGATCACATAATGGAAAGAGGAGCACATTTTAAGTGACACAAAGCTCCAAGCCACTGCCTCTTTGCTTATAACATAGAGATTAAAAATACCTCAGATGGCTGTCGTGAGGATTATAGATCACACAGGTAAGCAACTACACAAAATGGGCCATCAAGAGATGGGAGCTACTATTATTATCTGTATTATTCTATCATCTCTTCAGTTACCCAGTCTTCCATTTTTGTGAGAAAAGTCTCAGGCTCAGAGAAGTGAAGCAAGTTGTCTGGGGTCACACAGCAAATGGGCAGTAGAAGTGGGACTCACACTGCCAATTGTTGCATTTGCAGCCTGCCACTTAGCCCACCAATATGCTGGGATGCTCTCTCCTCCTACAGCAGATGCCTGTGAAACCTCAGCTCAATTGCCATCCGTTCATCTTGGCAGGCTGGTGGCTTGCCTCACTAGTTGCACAAGAAGGATAAACAGGGAAAGCAGAGGAAGATGACTAGATTACACTGGGAATCCTGAAAGTACCATAGGTCAAATCAATTAGCTGGATGCATTTATTGAGTCTTGAAGTAACCAGGTCTTTAGCCTTATGCAACCTACATCTAAGTGGATGCAATCGGCTTCTAGTGCAGTGCATCGCCTTGAGCCAGTGTGTGATAATAGAGACCACAGAACATCACAGCCCCTTATAGGAAAAAAATTTAAGGAGAAGGGAGTCGGGGGGTGGGGGATAGAGGAGAGATGCAACACAACAGATGTAATTTTGGAGAGGTGTGTCAGTTCTTTCCCCCCACATTAAAATGGAAGGTGTAAGCCAGGAACAGCCATCCAAGAGGAAAGTCTAATGAGAACCAGGTCCTCAAGAGGGATCTTGTTCTCTGGTGCCCCCAAAACCTGGTACCATTTGACAGCCTTTCTCCATTTCTCACCAGCCTGTGTGAAGTCTGAGTCACAACGATGCCCAAGTTCACAGGCTGTGGCAGGCCTTTCGTTCCCTGCAAGTTCTCCCCAATTATAGTGGAAGGTCCCCAAGAGCTATGCCCCATGCTCTGACCAGCCAGTTGCCACAGAGCATCTGCCCTAATCTTCCTCTCCCACCTGGTCCCCTCATCCACTTTTAAGTGGGGATGCCGTAGCTGCCAGCACTGCCTGTATCTGCCTCAAAAGACTGTCATCTGTGCCTAGGGTGCCATTTCCTGCCAAACCTCAGGGTGCCAGAGCAGACCCTTGGCACAGGGAGAAAGCCCTCTCCTGCCCACCAAGGCAAACACAATTCCTTGCACTTCTGCCTGAGGCCCCCTCCCTCTACTGCCCAGACCCCATGCCCTGGAGTCTGCCCCCAGAGTCTGGGGCCCCTGAACTGTCCACCCCAGCCCAAGTCTCCCCTTCCTAATTTTTTAAGAACAACATACCATTGCCAACAGGCTCCAGCTGGCCCCACCTCAGCTCCTCTGAACTCCAGGCAGCTCTCAAAGGCTGGGCTCCCCTCCCCACCCTCCTCCACACAGGCACACACCCCGCTGTTCACTGGCTCCACCTCCCCCAAATCCCGCGCTCAGTGCTGCTACCCCACCAGGCCAGGAGTGAATGAAACGCGCTCAGACCCCTCAGGGGGAGTGGGGGGCTTGGTTTGAAGGTTCGCAAAGGCTTCTGTGCAGAGCAGAGGCCTGGGGAACCCCTCATTATCCCAATGGCCTTGCCAGCAGGGAGGAATCACTGGCCGGATTGCAGGAAAAGCCTCCTGTGCCCTCCGGCCATGGCCCCCAGCTTTCCCCATCGGAGGCGGCAGCTCAGGCCCAACTGGATCCTGGGCCCCACTGTCTCCTCGAGGGAAAGCTTCCTCCCTCTTCAAACCTTTCTGGTGCCCTCCTTCGAACCAGCACCTGTGTCGACCCCATCTGTCCCTATTGTCTCTTCTCCAAAACGTCTCTGAGAATCATGCCTTCCTACCTATCTAGCTCCTTCTCTGACAGCCGCCATCCTACCTCTGGCTCCCATCCACTCCTTATACCAATGTTTGCTAAGCACCTGCTGTGTGCCAGGTCCACGTGCTCAGGATGCTGGGAGAGCACGACAGGTCCACGTGCTCAGGATGCTGGGAGAGCACGACACAGATCCTTGCCGGCACAGAGCTCACCTCCTAAAGAGGAGAGAAAATTAGCATAAACATAATAAAGAAGTTATAAAATATGTTAGAAGCTGGTAGATGCTATGGAAAAAGGAAAATGCAGAGCAGGATGAAGGAGATTAGTTGGGGGGGAACACAGAGGGCATATTGCAGGGTTTGGTGGAGGGGTCAGGGGAGGCCTCTGAAAAGGAGAGATTTGAACAACAACTTGAAGGAGGTGAGGGAGTTGACCAAGCAGACTCATGGGGGAAGAACATTCCAGGCACTGGAAAGAGCCAGAGCAAAGGCCCTAAAGTTTGGGGCATGCCTGGCCTGCTCTGCCACTAGGCTCCGTCACCTCCAACCCCCTTGAGCATCAAGGCTGGGTTAATCTTTCTGTTTTCCTCGTGCCAATCACCTACTCAGGAATTTACAAGGGCTTACAGTTGGAAACAGAACCAAATGCAAGCTTCTAACTCTTGCATTTGAAAACATCCCACACCCTGGTCCCACCCCTCCCATCTTCAGTTGATGCTGCTAGTGCACTGCCTAGGATCTCTCGCCTGTTCTGGGCACCATCCCCCAGTCTATTATGCCTTTGTTTCTGACAGCTGGCACCTGCACTTGGGCTAGTCCCCCAGCCCACGCAGAAAGCCAGAAGAACCTGGGAGTCAATGTCCCCATTATAGCCAAGGATGAAATGAAGTGGGCCCATGGAAGCCAGGTCCCTTGCCTGGAAGATGGACAAGCTCTACCATGTGATTTATGCTCCAGAGCTCCCAGAGGGAGTAGTCTGAGGTCGGGGCCTCACCTGAAATGGACTCCTGCTTGACATCTTCCCTGCCCTGTCCTGCTTCCCCCAGTCTCTTACCGGTTTGTCCAGCAAGCATTTCTTTGATAAATTACTTGCACACTAATCATTATTTCAGGGTCCGCTTCCGCAAAATCGACCTAAGACACTATCCACTGTTTTCCCACAAGGATTTTCTACTTCCTTCCTCAACCATTCTGGCCAGCCCTGTCTCTCTCCTCTCAATTATTATAAACAAGACGGTCACACATTGTGGCAGGTATTCATGAATGTCTTTTTGTTATTGCTTTCATCTATCTGTTCCTTATCTGCTTGATGAGATTGTGAACACATTGAGAGCAGTGATAGTATTTTAGGCTCCTTTATAACCTTTGGCACCAGACTGGACACAAAATGTGCCTCCAAGCCTTACTGAATAGAACATGAAGTGAATGCAAGGCTGTTCAATTCCTACACATGAAATAGCAACATGGAACAAGGGGCTTCAACGAAGGAAATGTGAGGCTACCACCTACCTTATGCATCTCTGACTTGGACACATGGCTGCACTGTGTTCCAAGGGAAAACTGTGCCCACAGGGCCTTCAGGGCCTACAAGGGGCACATCCTCAGGGCTGTGATAGGATATTTATACCCTTTTAGTCTCCCCCATTTCCTCCAGGGAACTCATAATGGGGCTCCTGGGAAGGGCCCCCAAGGTGAGGGTTACAGCCAAGGTGTAGGGTTAGCCCAAGACAAAACTGTAAAGTCAAGAGACCATCTTTGATGTCTCCCATGTCCTCTTTCACGTTTTTCCTCAACTTCCCAGTTTCCCCTCCTCGATCTGTGTTTCTAAATCTTATTCCTGTCATGCTTTGCTTTAATTCCTACCAATATAAGCCTCTGGGAGATATTTGTGTTTTAAGAGTTGCCAAGCTCTAGGAAAAAAGGGAGTCCAGAATAATAATCTCTTACAACTGTACAGCATTTTACAAAGTACACAATATTTTCACATTCACTGTTCCATTAGAGCCCAGCAATGATCCTATAAGATGGGTGAGGCAAATAGTATCATCATCCCCATTCTACAGACCAGGAAACAGAGGTCTGGAGAGGTTGAGTGACTGCCAGAGACCACATACCTGCTAACGGCCAAAGCCGAGCTAGATGAAGAATGGGTCCTTGTCAGGAACAGTGAAGGGCAGAGACTCATCCCTAACAGTGAAGGGCAGAGACTCATCCACACCATCCCCACCTCTTGCCATCATCCACAGGAAACAAGACCACAAGTGAATCCGCTCCTCCATTTCTGTGCCAACTGGGAAAACACCCCAGACTTCAGGCCTCCTGGGAAAATGAGAGTCAGGAGTAAAACAGTCCCAGAGCTGACACTGGGACAAAATACCTCCCCCTTTTGGTCTCTGATGAGGAAGGAACAAAAGCTACTGGATAAAATCCACACACCCAAAAAAAAAGGTGGGTTAAGATTTATCTAACACCAACTAGTATGTATATGGTCTTCAAATCAGTCCTGTAAACGAGGTAAAATTAGCCCCATTTTATAGATGAGCAAACAAGCTCAGAGAGGGTAAGTGACTAGCTGAAGATCACATCTAGTAACAACAATAATTATATCTGCCATTTACTGAGCTCCTGCTATGCACCAGCACTGGGCTAAGTAATATACATATTTGCTTTAGGATTCTAATAACCCTTAACTGGAGATAATAACCCTTAAGACCAGAGAGGCTGCATGAGTTAAGTACTCATATCGCCTTTTACAAATGTGGAAAGTGAGGCTTGTGAAAAGTTAGGTAACTTGCCCAAAGGCAGTTAGCAAAGCTGCTCTGGAGACTTCTAGGTCGGTCCAACTCCACACCCACACCACATGCTCAGATTACATATGGAGCAGGATTCGATCACAGGGAGACCCACGGGCACCCGGGCAGGTGCCGTAGGAGGGTGACAGGTGGTTGGGGAAGAAACGCTTGCAAGTGAGGTTGGAGAAGAGTTAACAGCTGTTTCTGTGGAGTGATTTCAGGGGCATTGAAAGGCACGTTTTCATGTTGGCTCTGACCAGGGCGTTTGCTAGTGACTCGGTCCTCACTTCTATTGATGACTCGGGAGTGTTCCCAAGGGATCATGCAAAAGAAGTCTCACCTGACTTCTTCTGAGATCTTCCTTCCTACATCTGGGAGGGGTGTCCCTACACAAAGCCAAAGACTGGTCTGCATGTGGTAGGATAATACTTTGAAATATGAGCCAAGGTTTCGAAATCCACCTCCATCCTTCCCTCATTTGGTCTGCTCAGGCAGTCTGTATATTTTGCCTCATGGAAGAACACCGGAGAATCCCCGAGGAAGAAAAAGAGATCTTGGCTTTCAAGTTTTCAAAGCCCAGACCCCAGGAAGAGAAGCAGAAAGGATTCAGCACCTAGACTGTAAGTTTAGGAGAATTCCTGAAGAGTAAGCTCAGAGCTTCTCAAGACTGGGGGAGTCATCAGGGTAGAACAAGGAAAGGAGAGAACAGCATGTTCCTGGGAAGGTGACCCCTGTGCCCTGTCCCCTATGCCTGGGAGATACTAGAACCACCTTCCCTATAGGTTTAGAGAATCTGAGAGCAGTGGGGTTCCTGGCCCCTTTCCCAGAGTCAGCAGGATCTCAGAGAACATGTGGTTGTATACGGTGTCCAGATATACAGGGTTTTGTATTTTTTTTTGCAATTTTTTAATTGAGATGTAATTCACATAAAACTCACCATTTTAAAGTGTATGCTTCAGTGGTTTTTAGTATATTCACAATGTTGTACAACCATCATACTATCTAATTCCATAACATTTCCATCTGCCCAAAATGACACCCCATCCCTATTAGCAGTCACTCCTCATTCTCTCCTTCCCCCAGCCCCTGGCAACCACTAGCCAACTTTCTGTTTCTATGCATTTCCCTATTATGAGCATTTCATATAAACAGAATCATACAATATATGGCCTTTCACATAGCATAACATTTTTAAGGTTCCTCCATGTTGTAACATGCAATATTTCATTCCTTTTTATGGGTGAATAATATTCCATTGTACGGATATGCCACATTTTGCTTATCCATTCATCAGTTGATGGGTATCTGGGTTGTTTCCATTTGGGGGCTAATATGAATAAAGCTGCTATGCAGATTCATGTGCAAGTTTTTGTTTGAGTACCTGCATTTAATTATTTGGGGTGTACACCTAGGAGTGGAATCGTTGGTCATATAGTAACTCTATGTCTAACATTTTGAGAAACCACTAACTTGTTTTCCACAATCTCTGCACCAGAGATAGGGTTTTTTACAGCCCCGTCAAACTACTCATGGTCTACTGTGTCATGGGAACAGCAAAACAATTATGATTCTCATGTGCCGAGAGAGCAAGTCAGACCTGAAGAGGCCTCATCATTGAGAAAGGAAAAGCAGAAACTACTCAGCAGTAAACTGCCAAGGTTGGACAGGAATGTAGATATTTCAGCAACTGCCAGTGTGGATATCCAACAGACACTCCCCTTATGTACCCCAAATTTAGATATAACCCTAGGAAAAGGAAGGGGCTCCAAATCCAGTGAGATTAAGTTTCCTCCTCTAGCAGGATGGGAATTGATCATAAAAATTAAGTGGAATTATAGAAAAATAAATAAAATTGTATTACTTGCACACAAAAGTGAGGAGAGTTAAGTACCCACCACACAAGTTAACCTTGGAAACGTCTCTGAGAAGAGACCAGGGAAGCTCATGTGGAATTTCAAAACTCTCTGTCACCTAGGCCTGTAGGTACAGATCCCTAAGAGTAAGTAAATTGAACTGAGCACAGAGCCATAAAATATCAGAACCAGAAGGCCCCTTCGTGGGAGTGGAAGCCCACGCGCCTCAGAACGGCCTTTTAGATCCAGCTCAGCTTGTTCCCAGCTTCCTCTCTGGCATCACCACCCCCTTCAGCCACACTGGACTACTTGCTGCTCCTCACGTCCACGACACATGTTCAGGCCTCTGTGCCTTTGCCCATGCTTCTGCCTTTCCCCCTCGTACACTAAAAAATTCCTACTTCAGGGCCAAGAACAAATGTCACTTCCTTCAGGGAGTCGTTCCCTGACCCTCTCAGGAAGAACTGACCCACCCTCACCTAGGCTCCCACAGCAGGCTGTGTCCCTCACATTATACTTATTTGTTCACACGTCCCTGTCTTTTGTCCAAACTCCGAGCCCCTCCACTGAAGGGATGCTATCTTATTTGCATGTCCCATTTATTTAGCACATGTGTTCCATGAATACCTGTTGAGCGAATCAATGAGCCCAGGCCTCTACTAGCCAGGCAAGGGCATGAGGGCCTTATGCAGGATTGCAGCAGTCAGCGAGTGGCTGAGCCGATGCTCGGACCCAGCACACCCAGGGTGGGCTTTCCAAGAACTGGCCAGAAGTCACATCCAAATAAACACTCTGATGTTATCCAAAATCCTCATCGGTCCCAAAACGGCTTCCCTGAGTTTCTGATAAAATGATAAAAGTAAGGAATATGTCACAAGCGGGGAACATCGCTGGCATATGCATTAGACCGTGTATTTGAGGGAGAGACATATGGCAAAAAATGTTACGAGGACATTATGTAGTGTGCTGGGTGTACTTCTGAGGGAGGACAGTTTATGAAAGTCTGCTTTACATTGATGTGAAATGACAGTTCATTATGAATAAATCAGATCTAATACACAGCTCCACGATGGGCAGATTCCTCCCTCACCAACACTCCTCCTACAAAATAGAACATCCATGTTCACAAGCAGTTGTCTAGGCTTTTTCAAGAAAAAGGTAAGCCTGAAAGTTCCTTAGTTCATTAGAGCATCAGCCCTCAGTAAGGAAGCCTTTTCTGTAATCTAAAACAATCCCCTCCTGTCACTTTGTGTAGTCTGCATAAGATTACACACCGAGTAGGATTTCACCAAATACTCCTTAAAATGTCTCTTTAGACACTGTAATATAAATCATTACATATTCCATTGTTGCATCCTCCAGCAAACCAAAACGAAGAGTGTGAACTTGAAGCATGATTTCACTCGCTTCCAAGGTCCTAGTTACGTCTCCAGAAATAGTTCCTGACGGAGGAACTGGAGAAGCGGGTAGAACTCACCCGCTCCAAACAAGGAAGAGGCTACTCTCAGCCTGGTCAAAAAATCTGAGGCACTGAAGACTGCACAGGCCACTGAAGAGGCTGTGGCACATGCCACTGGCCACGTGGAGAGCTGTTGTCTGTTTCCCTAGCCAGCCCTCTCCTGTTCTCCTAAAGCGGATGGCAGGCCCTCTGCACTCTCCTCAGTCTCCATCCTACTGCTCCCCTTTACACTCGTCAGCTGACCAAGATGCCTTGTGAAGGAGAGAGCCCTTCACCAGCAAGTCTCACACCTCCTTCCATGGCTGACGTCAGTGAATCCACCCACCCTCTCCACTCGCTGCAGGAAGACACCACTTGCCAGAGTGGCCGAGACCTCCCTGCCGCCCTCTTTCATGACGGTGCTATCTGTAACCAGGGTGGGCGTCCAAGGCTACCCCAGGCAGCTGACCGTTCATAGCATCTGGGTGGCAAATGTAATATAGCCATCTTGGGTTACTCTGCACAGCTGTGACATTCAGGAAAAAAGCAAATGCCCTTTTATTTGCTTCAAACTGAACAGTGATGAGTGAGGCACGGCTGAATTTTCCTGTAGAGCGGGGAGGAGGTGTTCTTTGGGAAATACCCAGGCAATCTTGCCTGTGAATTGTCATCACCAACTAATTCTAACTGAGCTCATGCAGGGTGCCTGGCAGCTTCCTTTATCTCAAATCAGAAACAAATAAAAATAGGAAAACAAGAAAAGGGGTCTGTCCTCACCACAGAGGGTAGTAGCACAGGAAAGAGGACAGAGAAACCGGGACCAGCTCTGCTCACCGGGCAGCCTGAGAGGAGTCAGACTTGGGCATCTATCTTGGTTTTCTCCTATGGAGACTGGAAGAAATAGCAGTTTAGAGGCTAAAAGTCCCCGAACTGCCTCGCTGAGGACTTCGGGGCCTGGCGATGACGAGGGCGTAGTTCCTTGGGCCAGCTCTGCCGGAGGGGAGGAGGCTGATCCAGGCCTTCCAGAGGCTTCCCCCAGACCTCTCTGCCCAGCAAGCTGTTGGGGTTAATCCAAGAACAAGAGCAGGAGTAAAGACTCCTTTCAAGCAGGGGTTGAGGGAGGAAGCAGCAGGTGGAAAACAGGAGGGGAGGAGCTTCAACAGAAACAATCACATTCGCCGCTAAAAAGCAGGAGGAGAGGAAGCCCGAGAGAGGGCTGCTCCAACTATTGATAAAATAATAAGAACTAAACAGTCATTTACCCAAGTACAACTTCTCCATGCACGCTAGCAGAGCCTCTTTGCAGCTCCCGTTATATTTAGAACCGACTTGAGCAACAAGATTATTTTGTCCACTGGAGCCAAAGAATACTCAAAGAGCTCCTTCCAGGGCTTGGGAGCAGGAAGGAGGAAGGGACAAGAGTATTGAGAAGCTAACGTCCCCCACTCCCACCCACCGCACCCAACCCTGGGACGAGGAGACTGCCCTGGTAGGACCGGAGGCACAGCAGGGGAGCCTGGAACCGCCTCCACTGTCGCAGCTCCCTTCAAGAAGACGCCTGCCCTGGAGCCAGTGGCAGAGGAGTCGGAGCACGGCTGAGGCTGCCGAGCCCTCAGTGCCCTTCAGAGCAGGCCTGGATCTCGTCTTCCAGCAAGGTCTTGTGACCAGCTCTGCAAAGCAAGAGCATCCGGTCCATTCGCCAACGGACCAAGTCAGGCCAAGAGTACTTCATGCCCCTTTGTGTCCCCCAGACAAAGTGGAGACTCAAAACCACGTGTTAAACTAGGGGAAGGGGAAGTGGGATGGATTAGATACAGAGCAAACAGACGCTACAGTAACTACCGTCTAAGACAGGGATTCCTAACCTTTTTTGTTCCATGGACCCCTTTGCCAGTCAGGTGAAAACCACGGACCCCTTACTAAGTCCACACTATATTGTGTATTATTTAATAAATATATCACACCTGCACCAACACGTCCCCATAAAATAATGTGTTGTTGTTTTTTTTTTTAGTTTCAATTCAAGCTCACGGACCCCTGGTTAAGAATCCCTGTTCGAGGATCTCACAAGCAACTTGGAGACACACCCGTGCACACACAGAACTGGAAGGCAACAGCCAGGGAACAGGGTGGCTGGAGATGGCCCTGCCATTTTTCTCCTCCCCTGTATCCTGATGTTCCACTTCCAGCAGTTCAAGGAAAAATAACTCTGCCCCGAGTACTTCCAAGTCATCTGTGATACCGATGATAAATCTGTCCATGAGCACCCACCTGCAAGAGTCAAGGACATGGCGTGTTGGTCAGTGAGCCAGCCGGAGCCGGCACTTCCAGCATGCTCACTCCGGCTGTGTACCAGACACTCTGCCGGCCATGGGAATACAAAGGAGAGCAAGATCCACTCAGGCAGGTGGATGTAAAGGCACTGTCCTTGGCCTCAGCAGCAGCAGGGTCAGCTCAGACCTCTTCTCACGAGCCCTCATCGCTGTATGGATTACATAAGACCCCGTTACAGGTGGCCGCCTGCCTGCCCACACAGGTGCCGCAGTTCACTCAATAGAGGCGCTCCTGAAAAGTAGTCTATGGGCCATATTATTAAATGAGAAAAGCAAGATGCAGAAAAGCATATTACACTATCATCTCATTTTTGTAAAACAATGACAAAAATAATCCCCAATCTATGCATTTATATGATTTTAAATGCTACTATGGCAGAGAGAAAGGTACAAAAGGATGCATGCCAGGTTGTTAAAATGGGGAGGGGGTGCCAATGAAAAGGTAAAAGGGAAGTATTGGAAAAGAAAAGAAAAAAAAAAGGAAAATGGGAAATGAACCACTTAAAACAACCCAGCACACATTATACAAAAGTTTGGATCACAAAGTAGCATGCAAACTAACTGTGTTACAATTAGGGTGTTAAATTCCTGGTGGTTTGCCTCACAGTCTCGGGGATGCTTTACCCTCCTATCTGACGACTCCACACTTGCCAACACCTTCTGTCAATTTAGCTTTACATGCTCTGTCCTCCAGCAACTGTCAGTGACTGATCTGTAAACAAGCACCGCCGTGCAGGAGAGCTCTCTTATAAAAGAGGCCTTTACAGGTTTTCTTTTTTTAAATAAAATGAGTACTTAACCTGCAGCCGCCCTGGGCTAAGTGCTTTGCACACGTTGTCTCGTTTAAACCTCACTACCCCCTCGATGAAGTAGGTCCTATTATTTTTCCACATTTTTCAGATGAGGAGACCGATGCTCACCAGGATAAAAAAAACTTGCCAAGATCGCCCAGCTGGTGAGTGGCAGGGCCAGGGTGCAACCCCAGGCAGTCGGCTCAGGGCCTTGTCCAGGCGTAACCACCTCACTGGAATCTTTTCCTTGTGGACTGTTCTATTTTGTGATGTTTTGCACTTCCTCTATATGGTTTTCTCGGAGCGGGGCTCCTCTCTCCTCGTGGCCCTCTTGGGTCTCATCACACAACTGAACACAGCCAGAGTTTCTGGAAGCCCTGCTCAGGGAGGTCCTAAGGTCCCAAACCCCTACCATACAATAGACTGTATTTACTTATTTTGTTTGACCTGTCTCCCTCTGTCCCCACACTGTGCCTCGCACATGGGAGGTACTCAATTCATATTTGTTTCATTCATTTGTTCCTTGAGCAAATACTGATTGAGTGCCTACTCGGTGCCAAGCACTACTATAAGTATTTTTTAAAATGTCCTCTGCCCTTCTTCAGCTTCCAGTCTGATATGGAGATAGATACTAAATTTTAATAACGCACAAATCCCAATTTGCATGTCCCAAGGAAAGGATCGAGTCAGCCAGAACAGTTAGAAAGCACTCGGAGGCTCACGGAAGTGGCTATTTATCAAAGATGTTTGGAGATATTTTCATTTTTAACAACCCAATATGGCCATATGGGTACATACCAATTGGTTATCAACCCTAGTCGGGGAATCTCTTCAAATACCATGCCTGCGAATAAATCCAGATAGCCCTGTCTTCTACAACTGTCACCTTCCTTCCTCAGTAAGGAGTGTCATTCTCTGACACTCCTCTCATTAAGACATGGAGTCCACGTCCCCACGCCCTGAATCTAAGCCGGTGGTTCTGTGGCTGCTTTGGCCAATGCAATGAGTTCTAATTCCTCTCTCATGGAATACTCTCTCTGGGAATCCTGAGGTGCCCTGTAGGAGTTCCGTTCAGCTATCCTGAGACTGCCTTGCTGGAGAGTCCCAGGAGCCATCTCCACTAAGATGGCAGACGTGTGAGTGAAGCCTTCTTAGGCACTTCCTAACCAGTAGCTCTGCCTGCTGAAGACAATTGCATAGAAGACTCACCCAACTAAGCCTTGCCCAAATCCCTGACCCACCAAAGAGTGAGACATAATAAAATAGTTTTGTTTTAAGTGGCTATGTGTGTAAGTCATTTGTTATGCAACAATATCTGAGCTGCAGGTGATAAACCTCATGTCTCCTCACTCAGCACTCTTCCACCCTCACCCTTGGCATCAGTTACCATCTGTGTGCCAAAGAGCCAACACTGTGCCTCCTGCCCAGATCTGTCTCCTGCACTCAAGACCAGGGCCATCTCGCCTTGAATACCCTACAAACATATCTTTCCTGAAAAGTCTCCTCCTCATCCTCTCTTATTTCCCACCTTAGTAAATAGGACTACCATTCAGCCTGCCACCGAAAAATGAAACCTAGGTGTCATCCTCCAGCCCTCCTACTCCCTCACTCTTCACAGCCTCCAAGTCCTGTCACCTCTACTCTCTTTTATCTTTCAAATATCTTCTCTTCTCCCCACCCCCACTGCTGTGACTTTAGCCCAGCCCACCAATGTCTTTTGCCCAGTTGACTACAACAGCCCCCTACTAAAAGAATTCTAACCCCAACCCCAAAACCATTCTCCAAACTACGACCAGAGTGATTTTTCTAAAATAATAATCAATGCAAATCTGATCAGGCTACCCTTCCTCATTGCCCTAAGGCCCCACTGGGCTCTTCCCACCCTATCCCTACTTGATAGTACATTCATGCCAGACAACTGTGGTTCCCCAAACACATCATGATCGCTCTCCCTTAAGCACTTGTCCATATGCTGTTCCCTCTATCCAGAAATGCTCTCCTCTACCTTTTACTTGACTAATCCCAACTTAGCCTTCAGGGTAGACATGACTTCCTCCAAAAAGCCACCCTTAACCCTCAAGGTTGAGTTTCACCCTCCTGAATATGCTCTCAGATCATCCTGCACTCAGCCCTACAGCAGCCCTTATCATACTCTGCTGCTTGCCTGTCTATCTGTCTCTTTCTTCCCTAGACCAAAAGCTCTTTGGGGGCCAAGCCTGTGCCATGCCTTTTGGTATCCTCAGAGCCTGACCTACAGTAGGCTCCCAGGTTCCCATTAAATGCTTGTAGGATATATACATGAAGGCCCCTCACATGACCCCAAAGAAGAAGATCTGGTTCATAAGAAGCATCCCAATAATTCCTGGTATGCATAGCTGATAATGGCCTCCCTCGGGTAGTGCCAACCAACAGTCGTCCAGAAGCCAGGGCAGCTTACTGAAGCCTCCAGAGACCACCCCGAGAGGGCCACTGAAGGCCAATCCAAGTCCCTATCCTGTCCCCCCTTGGCTCAGAATAGTGTTCACTAGTCTTTCCTGGGGCCAATCCACTTGCTCCCCTCCCCCAGCCCACACTTAGCCCCGCTTCCCATCCCAATTAGAAAGGATGTCTTCACTTAAAGGGCCCACCGACCTGAGTTCTGCATTGATTCAGATCAAAGGCAGCAGACATTGGTACAGACCCCTAGGAGCTTCCATCAAGGGCTCCTCAGCTCCAGTCATGATCACCACCTCCACCCACAAGCCAAGAGAGCAATTCACTTGATACCTACAAATTGCACCACCACTTCTCTGATCCATTTCTTTCCTCAGCACCTTAAGATGATATAGATGCTAACAGGTGGCAGAGGAGGCGGTGAAGAAAGAGACCAATGCATTAATTATTCAAATTTATTCTTGTTTAACTTCAGAAATAATACAGAGAAATTCAATATTTCTGGAAAGGCTGTCTAGGTAGGAGCTTTAATGTTTCTTTGACAGATCTAGGAAATACAGTATTTTTCTCTTATTTACTTAATCTTGTCTCTTTTAATTATTTAAGTCCATGAATTCTTAAAATCTGTAAGTTGGAACTGAAGTCAGTAAAGGACCCACTCTCCAGCACCTACCCTCACCCCACTTGCTCAGACACTGCCCTTTCCCACTGCTTGGTGCCCTTTCACTCCATGTCGGAAGGCTTTTTATTAAAAACACAAAGAGCTGTTGCAACGGAAAGGCCCAGGGCTTCTGCCACTCCAAACTTATCATCCCTCTTTCCTGCTGGTCAGATCCTCTCCTGGGAGTGAGAGGATTAATATGTTATTAAAAATTAAAATAGCATCAGCCAAGGATAGGCATGCAACCTCCAGCTGATGGCAGGATTCCCTGAAATCATTTTGCTGATGCTTCCTGGGGCTCTGAGTGGGTGCCAAGCGCTGCCTACCCCAGATGCTGGCGCAC
>JAQZBX010057599.1:0-17924 GCA_029593785.1 Cabassous unicinctus
AAGAAGAGCCCAGGACCCGATGGCTTCACAGCTGAATTCTACCAAACATTCCGGAAAGAACTAACACCAATCCTGCTTAAGCTCTTCCAAAAAATAGAAGTAGAGGGAACATTGCTAACTCATTCTATGATGCAAACATTACCGTAATACTAAAGCCAAACAAAGATGCCACAGGAAAGGAAAATTACAGACCAATCTCTCTAATGAACCTAGATGGTAAAATCCTCAACAAAATACTTGCTAATTGCATTCAACAACATATCAAATGAATTATACACCATGACCAAGTGGGTTTCATCCTGGGTATGCAAGGATGGTTCAACATAAGAAAATCAATCCATGTAATACACCACATAAACAGATTGAAAGAAAAAGATGACATAATCATCTCTATAGATGCAGAAAAAGAATTCAACAAAATACAGCACCCTTTCCTGATAAAAACACTCCAAAAAATAGGAATAGAAGGAAACTTTCTGGACATGATAAAGGGTATATATGAAAAACCCACAGCTATCATCACCTTTAATGGTGAAATCCTAAACGCTTTCCCTCTAAGATTGGGAACAAGACAAGGATGCCCACTATCACCACTCATATTTAACATTGTGTTAGAAATACTTGCTCGAGCACTGAGGTGAGAAAAAGTTATAAAAGGCATCTAAATTGGAAGGGAAGAAGTGAAAATTTCACTGTTTGCAGTGACATGATCCTATACTTAGAAAGCCCTGTGAAATCTACAACAAAGCTTCTAGAACTTATAAATGAGTTCAGTAAAGTCACAGGCTATTAGATCAATGCTCAAAAATCAGTAACATTTCTGTACACCAATAACGAGCAATCTGAGGAGGAAATCAAGAAAAAAATATCATTTAAAATAGTAACCAAAAGAATCAAATACCTAAGAACAAATTTAACTAAAGATGTAAAGGACTTATATACAGAAAATTACACAACACTGTTAAAGGAAATCAAAGAAGACTTAAATAAATGGAAGAATATTCCCTGTTCATGGATAGGAAGACTAAACATCATTAAGATGTCTATCCTACTCAAACTAATCTACAAATTTAATGCAATCCCAATAAAAATCAACACAGCATTTTTTAATGAATTGGAAAAACTAACTACAAAATTTATTTGGAAAGGTAAGAGGCCCCAAATTGCCAAAAACATATAGAAAAAGAAAAATGAAATTGGAGGTATCACACTACCTGTCTTTAAAACATACTACAAAGCTACAGTGGTCAAAACTGCATGGTAGGGAGCGGAGGTGGCTCCAGGGATTAGGCACCTCCCTCCCACCTCAGAGGTCCCAGGTTCGGCTCCTGAGGTCCCAGTGCCTCCTAAAGGAACAAGGAAAATGAACAGACACAACAAATGCAAACAATGAGGGGGGTGGGATAAATAAATAAAATAAATCTTCAAAAAAAAAAACAAAAACTGCATCGTATTGGCACAAGGATAGACATACCGACCAATGGAACTGAATTGAGAATTCTGATATAGATCCTTGCATATATAGTCATCTGATATTCAACAAGGCCACCAAGCCCACCTGGGAGAGAATGGCCTCTTCAACAAATGGTGCTTGGATACCTGGATATCCATATCCAAAAGAATGAGAGAGGAACACGTTATACAAAAATCAACTCAAGATGGATCAAAGATCTAAATATAAGAACCAAGACCCTAAAGACCTTGGAAGATAATGTAGGGAAGCACCTACAGGACCTTGTAATAGGAAATGGTTTCATGAACTTCACACCCAAAGCACAAGCAGTGAAAGGAAAGATATATAAATGGGACTTCCTCAAAATTAAAACTTTTGCACCTCAAAGGATGTTATCAAGAAAATAAAAAGGCACCCTACCCAATGGGAGAAAATATTTGGCAACCATATATCTGATAGGGGCCTAATATCCTGCATATATAAAGAAATCCTACACCTCGAAAATAAAAAGACAAACAACCCATTTAAAAAATGGGCAAGCGACCTGAAAAGACACTTCTCCAAGGAAGAAATACAAATGGCTAAAAAGCACATGAAAAGATGCTCAACATCACTAACTATTAGGGAAATGCAAAGCAAAACTACAATGAGATACCATCTTACACCCATTAGAATGGTGGCTACTAAAAAAACCCAGCAGACTGTAAGTGTTGAAGAGGATGTGGAGAAATGGGAACTCTCATCCACTGCTGGTGGGAATGTAGAATGGTCCAGCCATTGTGGAGGACAGTTTGGTGGTTCCTCAAAAATCTAACTATAGAACTTCCATATGATCCAGCGATTCCACTGCTGGGTATATACCCAGAAGAATTGAAAGCAAAGACACAGATATATGCACACCAAAGTTCATAGCAGCATTATTCACAATTGCCAAAAGTTGGAATCAACCCAGATGCCCATCAACAGATGAATGGATAAACATACTGTAGTAGATACAAACAATGGAATATTACTCAGCTGTAAGAGGAATAAAGTGCTAACACATGGGATAACATGGATGAATCTTGAGGACCTTATGTTGAGTGAAGCAAGCCAGGCATTGAAGGATGAACAGTACATGACCTCACTGATATGAATTAAGCAAAATGAGGAGACTCAGAGAGCTATTGTCTGGAAGATAGGTTTACAAGGAATAGAAAGGGAGAAAGTTGTGAGCCAACACCCATACAGATGTAATTTATGGTAAAGTGAAAGTGTGTAGTTGTGTATTGAAGGGATATGACAGGAGGGTAGTGATATTATTGGGTTCGGTGGTGCAGGTTGACAGATGGGTAGATTGGGAAGGGTGGGTTGGAAGGTCCAGGGTACCGAGGAGAGGGTTGGGAGAGGGACCAGGTGAACACTGGGGATTTGTGGGTATGTGGTTGAAAGTACAAAGTTGGGAATGCTGTATGGCAATAGGACAAGGAGGGGTTACTGATTTTGGGTGTTGGATGGGAGGGCATTCGTGACAGGGTGCACTTGGAGTAGGCTTCTAGGGAGTGTGTGAGTGATCATTCTGTCATAATATGTTGTATCAGTGGGTGGAGACCCACATAATGAGCAGGAAGGATTTGGACTCCCATCCTCGGGAGGACCGATTTGTTCACAAATCGACAGGTGAGAGTCTCTAGAGAACATGGGCGGTTCCTAATAGAGGAGAACAAACAAGCATGTCAAGACCTCAGTCTTGATGAATCTTGTCATCCAAGGAGTGAAGCCAGGGGATCGCCATGGGCCCTGAGGGGAGGAGGAGGAAGGAATAAAATAGATGAAACAGGGAGTATTTATTGGGCAATGGACATGTTCTACATGATCATACAATGATTGACACAGGACATGGTAAATATCATCAAAATTTATAAAAGTGTATGGTCTAAAGTGTAAACCTTAATGTAAACCATTGACCATGTTTAGTAGCTATGTTTCACTATTTGTATATCAGTTATAACAAAGGTACCATCCACATATAAAAAGGTATTGATATGGGGGGCAGGAAAGGGGAAGGATGTTGGGTATATGAGAGTCTCCTGTATACTGTGTATGACTTTGCTGTGACCTAAAACTTCTTTGAAAACAAAATGAAAAATAGACACTGGGAAATGAGTGGGGGAAGATGCCACGGTACAGACAGGACACCAAATATTGCAGTGATGAAAGGTAAAATGTTAAAAAAAATTTTTTTTTAAATTTTTTCATTTTTTAAAAATATCCCATTCTTTTAATTTTATTTTATTTTTAGTTTTTAAAAATTTTTATGTATTTTATTTCTTATATTTAAACTTATCATTATTGTTTCATTTTCCTATTAATTGTATTTGGCTATTGTAATGGCTTCATTTTTGAAGAAGCTTTGGATCACAGAAGGGTTACAAATGGGGCAGGGGAGGATCATTGGTGTTGGGTGTCAGTGATGGGGGATGCATGGGAGGAATTTCATTTGAGCATATATATAAGGTATGTAAAAATATTCAAATGTTCATGGGGTATTGTCACAGTGGGTGGGGACTCACACAATAACCAAGAGAATACTGAATTCCCACCCTTGAGATTTCTGTAAGGGAGCAGCAACAGTCCCCCAAGTGCAGGGGCAGTGACTGGCAAAGAAGGATGATCCACTGATGGGCCCTTGATATTGACGATTAGGCTTATGAGCCTTTGCTTTTGAAATTGAAACTTAGCCTATTGTTATGGGGTGCCTAAGGGTTGCCTCCTCAGAGCCTCCTTGTTGCTCAAATGTGGCCTCTCTCTAAGCCAAACTCAGCATATGAATGCATTACCTTCCTCCCAGCGTGGGACATGACTCCCGGGGATGAGCCTCCCTGGCATTGAGGGATTGCTACCAATCACCAACTAGCAATACAACTGGAAAAAGACCTCGAATAAAAGGGGGAAAAGGTAAAGACAAATGAGTTTGTATGGCTAAGTGACTTCAAAGTGAGTTGGGAGTTCATCCCAGAGATAACATTTACGCACATCTCAGCAGGATCTCATAGACTTCCAACGTGGATACTACCCCAAATAGTGGGGCTCCTGAGGGCTCTGGAGACACCCAGGTCCTATGGTCAGTGCAGATAGCTCTGGAGTTTGGTGCCTTGCCAGTGGGCCCTACTTTGGAGTGTGCTCCTGAGAGTGAGAGTTGGACTCAATTATGTCTTCCGTGCACATGGCTCATCTGTCCCTTCTATTTAAACCTATATTTGTTGCAGGAATTTGTAGGTGTACGTCCAGAACCTCGAGTCTTTGGGCTGACCATGTATGTGCCAGCTAGGCCCAAAACCTTGGCAGAGTTGCAACACCTACTCTACATCTCATTGGACTCACCCAGGACAACTGGTGGGGACATGATGATGGAAAACAGCCATCCCAAGGAACGTAGAAAGTCTGTAGCTGCATGCAGGATAGTCCCATCCATCTTTCCCATGGTATATAAGCCCCCTATCAATTGGAGATGGAGTGGATGTCACCATCCCAAAATCCTTGGGATTGGGGGAAGAGCTATGGACTAGAGTGGACTTACTGGCATTCTACTATAGACGTATAGTGATTCTAGCAATGGAAGAAATTACAACATTGAAGTGGAGCTAGTGGCCACTGGAGGCTCTGGAGCCAGGGAGAGGGAAAAACAGTTGTTATACGGGGGCTTTTTTGGGACTTGGGAATTGGCCTTGAGTGATCTTGCTATGACAGATACACGACATTTTATATCATCACATAACATGCAGAATTGTGTGGGACAGAGTATAGACTACAATGTGAACTAAGGTCCATGCTTAATGGCAAAGCCCCAGGATGCATTTATCAATTGCAATGGATGTGCCACACTAATGAAGGATGTTTATGTGGGAGGGTGTGGGAGTTGTGGGGAGTGGGGCATATGGGAATCCCTATATCTTTTGTGTAACATTTATGTAATCTAAGTATCTTTTAAGAAATAAAAATAAATAAGTAAATAAAGATAGTAGCAGCCAATAATAGAATATTCAAGCAAAAGTGACTTAATCACACAAAGGTTTATTTTTTCCACTAATAAGATGTCCAGGTAATAATTTTGCTGGCTTGGTTCAGCACCTCTAAAATGTCTTGGACAAGTTTCGGATTCCCTCTGCTTCTCTTCATGAGCCCAAAGGGCTGCTTGAGATACGGCCATCACTTTCACTTTCCAGGCAGCAGGAAGAAGAAAGAACCAGGAGACAAAGTGCTTTTTTAGAAACTCCACTCAATACCTTGTGCTTGCATCTCATTTGCCACCTTTACCGGCAAGTAAGGCAGAAAAATTATGTATAAGGATAAAGAAGAGAAGGGAGGATGGATATTAGATTGGCAAGTATTATTACTGCCACCTCAGTCTTAGTTGATGTTAATTCTTCCATCGAAATATTCCTAGAATATTAGAATTATATGGGAATCCTTCCTTGGAAGGATTTCCATATTACACATTACTCTTACATATTTGTTTTCTTCTTGGAAATCCACTGCCCATGTTTATAAACTTATGTTATCCTTAAAATCTCCCCCCCAAAAAACAAAACAAAAATAGACAACTTAAGTGGAGAAGAAGAGTCAAACATCTTGCTTCATAACAAATGAAAAATAACCTGGCAGGGGGACATGCATCCAATCTATTAGATAATATGTGTGCAGTGGGAAACAAGTAACTAATAAGGATATTCAACAGATTGCTCTACCAGAGCCCTCAAAAATCTCCTTGGGATTGAAGGGGGCAGTTTCAATTGTTTGCATCTCTTGTCCCTCCTGCATCTTCTAATTTGATCCTGTATGACATGTGGTTTTGGTTACTCTGGCTTTTGTGTGACTAGAGAAAGCAGGCTGCAGTTCCTGAGCTCTATAGAGTGACTGGATCGCTCTCAAATTGTTAAAGTTCAAGCTAATGAGTATATATCCATGGGAAGAAGTCAAAATGAATTCCATGTTGTTTATAAAACAACAAAAATTTTAAATAACTTCCAAGTGTCAGAGAACAACATCACAAACTTGAAAGCCCACTGTTAAAATTTGAGTTTGAGAAGTTCAGATGAAAAGGGAAACAGGGCATTAGAATCAGAAAAACTGGTCTGCCAGGATGTAATTAGATGTGGCATTTGCAATACTGGCATTCTATACAATGAGAGCTATGCATAATCCTGAGGCTGTGAAAGGAACATTTCCCTTATAGACTGATTTTTAGCTTTTTAAATTTGTAGCAGTTAGAGTTCTTGTTTAGCTTCCAATGTTCTGATACATAGAACAATAAGCTATACTGTAATGGAGCCCTCAGTTTTGCTTGAATGGTGATTTTAGGCATTTAAAATCATTTTCCGTTGACTCTACCTTTCTTTAGTTTGCCTTGTGATAGCTTTCTATTACTTCTGTGAAATAAGAAAGTGATGTTCATTCCTGCCCAGGGTTCTATTATCAAACTTGGAGTCATCTATTCCACAGATCAATAAACATCCTTACTCTGTGCCATGCACTGTGCTTAGTTGAGAAGAAATCATTTCCACCTCAAGAGTCTTGCATTAACCAGCATACACATGAATCTAGATCTCTGAGTAGTCTAGTTTCTTTAAGTGAAAGCTCTTTGAGAAAGCAGTTATTCTCTTTAGATGGGAAACAAGTTAACTACTTCTCAAAGTTAATCTGGTTTAGGAATGAACAAGCATAAGGAGGGAATGCAATTATGGACTAAAGTAGATATTATTATTCTAGTAATGGAAGAACCTGTAATATTGATATAAAGGCATTGGCCAGCAGAGGTTCTGAGGGGAAGAAGAGGGAAGAATAGTTGTAAAATGGGACATTTTTGGGACATTGGAATTGTACTGCATGGTATTACAATGATGGATACAAGCCATTAAACATTTTGTCAAAACCTTTAAAATTGTGCAGTGCCAAATGTAAACCATAGCGTAAACTATAGACCATGATTAGTAGCAATGCTTCAATATGTGTTCATCAATTGCAACAAATGTTACACAGTAATGAAAGATATTGTTAATGGGGGAAAGTGTGGAGGGGTGGAGTATATGGGAATCCCCTATATTTTTTATGTAACATACATATAATCTAAAGCTTCTTGAAAAATAAAGAAAAAAAATCTGGTTTAAACTGTCCTCAGTACATGAAAAGATGTTCAATATCATTAGCCATTAAGGAAATGCAAATTAAAACCAATGAGATATCACTGCACACCTATAGGAATGTCTAAAATAAAAATAGTGACAGCACAAAATGCTGGTGAGGATGTGGACAAATTGCAAGTGGGAATGTAAAGTGGGACAGCCACTCTCAAAAACAGTTTGGCAGTTTTTTAGGAAACTAAACATGCAGCTACCATATGACCTACGATTGTACTCCAGCAATTTATCTCAGAGAAATGAAGAATTATGTTCACACCAAAAACCTGTACATGAATGATTATAGCAGCTTTATTTGTAATAGCCCTAAGATGGAAACCTCCCAAATGTCTTTCAGTGGATGACTGAACAAACTGTTAACCTCCATACCATGGAAGGGTACTCCATAGGAGTACTAAGAACAAATTACTAATACACACAACTTAGATGGAGCTCTAGAGAATTACGCTGAAATAGGCAGTCCCAAAGGTTACACACTGTGTGATTCCATTTATATAACATTCTTGAAATTATAAAACTACAGAAATGGAGAAAAAAATTGTGGTTGCCAGGAGCTAAGGTGAGGGTCATGGGTAGTAGGGAAGTGGGTGTAGCTATAAAAGGGCAACAAGAGGGGTGATGGAAATGTGCTTTATCTGGAATATGTTAACGTCAATATCTTTGTGATTTTGCACTAGTTTTGTCAGATGTTACCAATGGGGGAAAATTGCTAAGAGAATACACAGGAGCTCTCTGTATTATTACTTACAACTTCATGTGAATCTACAATTATCTTCAAATAAAAAGTTTAAATAAATAAACACAGGCAAAACAAAAAACTGATTAAAATCTTGCTATTTTTCTTTAAAAAAATGATAATAAAAATACCTATCCTCAGAAGCTACTTGGCTTTTTTTCTGGTTGATCTTTAGACTCTCCTATGTGAACATTTTAAAGAGTTTGGTCATCAGAAGGGAGGAAAGAGAAAACAAAAGATTAAAAAAGCAAATGGAAAGCACTTAAATGTCTAGCAATAGAATATTGGTTAAATTAATCCTGGTCCATCCATGCAATAAATGCAGCTATTATAAAATTAGTTATAGAATAGTTATTAGATGGGAAAATGCACACTATATAGTGGTAAGTTGAAACACAGGCAAAAATATATAAAAATTATACTTTGTAATTGAATTCATTCAACACATCTTGAACAGTCCACAGAAATGTACTAAATCTATCTTTGCCAGGTGTTCAGGATAGAATGGTGAGCAAAAAGCTAATGAGGTGCCCACCCTCATGGAATTTAGAGTCTATTGAATATGTGGATTTACTGCTCTTCTCATTCCTTCAACATCATATTTCATTTTTAAAGAAATACTAATTGAGTACAAATTCTATGCTCAGTGCTCTGAAAAGTTTCATGTGTGACTGTGGCAGTTTGAGATTACTTTATGAATCCCAAAAAGAGAAATATTATGTTTGTAAACTAATCTATTCTTCTGGGAATGATAACCTTTGATTGCATTAAATTCAGTTGTGGGGCCTTTGATTAGATTACTTGTTAAGATTACTTTTGGGCTTTTGATTGGACAGCAGTGGGGCATGATTCCTGTTGAGACTCTGCCCTCTTGCTGAGTCTGATATAAATGGATACACAGAGAGAAACAGACAGAGAGACACAGGGAAAAGGAAGCCACCATGTTTGATCCTGTCATGTAAGAGAGAGGACTAGAGGATTGCTTAAGCACGAAACCCCCATGAGTCTGGGCCCATGGGGCAGCTCAAGAGGAGACAAGCCCTGCTATATGCCTGATAGCTCACAGCTGAACTCGGGGAAAAAAGCAGAACAGCAGAGACTGATATAGGAGGCCCGGAAAGAGACAAGCCCTATGTCTGGTTGCCCTTAGCTGAGCTCAAACCTCAGCAGAGATCAGTGGCCATCTTGTTTCAACACATGGCAGCTGACTTTGGTGAGAAAGCATTTCTAATAGTGTCTTTGTATGGACTTTTCACAACCTTGGAATTGTAAGTTTTTACCCCAAATAAATCTCCATAATAAAAGGCAACCTATTTCTGATACTTTGCATCAGCAGCCCTTTGGCAAACTAAAACAATGACCCAAAGGGCATATTTTATATAGTTTATGGCCTTAAAGTGGTTATAATTTGGGTGGAGGGACAAGATTCATGCACACAAAATAAAAATCAGAGAACAGTACAATGTGGGGTATAAGTGCACTGATTTAAGACATCAAATATGAGACATCACGATGGGTAAGAATGGGGGTTGTAAATCTTGTTCCTTGTGCCCAGCCACCTCATAACTCAGTAGAGGCAAAGGGAAACAGAGCTCTTAGCTGAGTTTCTTTGTGTTGCCAACATCTTGTTGGTTTCAAATTCAATTTTATTGCAATCTTGCTGTGACTATCCCCCTCCTAGCTGACACCGGCATTTCATTTTGGTGAGATCTGTGGGCTTTCTGATTTTACATTTGCCAAGTCTGAGATCAGTTGCCCTGGCACATCAGTTGCCCTTCACAAAGTGAAGACTCTCTTTCCAAAAGAATAGATAAAAGTCCTTGACTCTTTTTATGTGATGGTGATCCTACTGAATACATCAAAACCCTCCCAGTAAGTAACTCCAAGGACAGTCCTGGAATTCTTTTTCCAAACCTGGGTCTCTAGTGGCTGATAAAGACATTCTCCAAAGCAGTTATGACAGCCTGGAGAAGCACAAGCTGTAGGTAATGAAGTGTTTCCACAGTGGCATTTGAAAGGGAAGCCTTTCATTCAAGAGCAAAGAAAATGGCACATCTAGGAATGCGTGCAGGACACCATGCTGATAATGCAAAGAGCTAGCTATGAACAATCAGAAATGAACATTACTGCTTGGCACAGCCACCATTATACACTGGAGAAAAATAGAAGACATATTTCATTATGAGTCTTTTCTATTAAGCAGATTAAGAGCCACTCTGCCTCGACCTCTGTTGAGCATTTCATGAACTAAGTAAGGCTTTCCCATCACCAGAAAAACTGCATGGTTTCAATTGGCTCTCAGGACACTAAGCACTTCTACAAACCCTCACAACTTAAAATTCCATGAAGACCATAATTTTTTTTTTTTTTTTTTTTTTACATTATTCAGTGAATGGATGGAAATCGTTTGCAATGAGCCTCACTCAGCAACTTAGGGTGAACTGCTCTGTGTTCTGTTTTCTCCTAGTCTCTGGAATAAGCTGTAATAAAATTCACATGCCTAAGACCTGTGGTTACCTGTGAAACTGTTTCATCCAACAATGAAATATTTGGATTGGCTGATGTGGACTACCAGCTGGCAAACACTGGTGAGGCTGGGTTTATTGAAATGCTGTCATTAATAAAATTGGTGTACAGTTTGTGGAGATACCAACCACTATGACGGGACTGTGTCCAGCAAGTAATGGGAAATATTGTAAAAGTGAAGGTGAAACCCTCAAGCCTACAATGCTCACAAAGTGCTTTGTAATTGCAAATGGATTTTTTAAAGAGTCATTTTTCTTCCCTTTAAAAATTTCCTTGTATATCCAACATCAAGATACTCTGATATCACATTAAAATAGAGAATATCTACAACTGCAAGCAAGACAGTTCCATCCATCTTCCCCATGGGATCTAAGCTGCCTCTCAATCAGAAACCGAGTGGGCATCACCATCCCAAACTCCTCAAGATTGAGGAGTGAACAAATATAAGGGCGTATCTAGTTATGGACTAAAGTAGATTTATTATTATTCTAGCAATGGAAGAACTTGTATCATTGATATAAAGGCATTGGCCAGGAGAGTTTCTGAGGGGAGGGAGAGGGAAGAATAGGTGTAACATGGGATATTTTTGGGACATTGGAATTGTCCTGCATGACATTGCTATGATGGATACAGGCCATTATACATTTTGTCAAAACTTATAAAGTTGGGGGGTGCAAAGTGTAAACTATAATGTAAACCATAGACCATGGTTAGTAGCAATGCTTCAGTATGTGTTCACCAACTGTAACAAATGTACCACACTATTGTGGCCAGGGGAAGGGTGGGGTATATGGGAATCCCCTATATTTTTTATGTAATATTTATGTATTCTAAAGCTTCTTTTAAAATAAATAAATAAAAGACTAGTGAGAGCACTGGTCTCACTTTCTGTGCACAAAAAAATTTAAAAAGTTAAAAAATTAAAAAAATAAAGTATTCCACTAACAAAACAATGGTGGTTTGTTAGGGGTCCTAACCAAAAGTCCCAAGAGGCCACCTCATTGTATTATTGTTTAAATCATATTGACCTGGGGCTCAGAAAATGCATTCTCAGTAGCAGTCTTTATTCTTTTAACAAGTTAGCTGTCTCCTATGTCAAGCCTATAGGGTTTAAAAAAATGTATACTGAAAACTTCCATTGTTTGTTTTTCCTGAAGTTCCCTATAAAATGTCAGGATTTTTAAAGGCGTTCTCCTTGAATTGAACTCCTGAGGTTGGAGATTTACCTGGTTGATTCAGGAATTTGAAAATCCTGGAGTGTTTCCATAAAATGAGGATTTACAGTTCATAAATATAATGACAAAACTGTGAAGATACATTTTTGTCCTTGAAAGACTATTGGAACAAAGGTACTTTTCATAAAAACTCAAACACTGCCATTTCCTTTGGACAGGGTCTATCTGGCTATGTGAAAGAGTTTTTAATTGCCATTTGTTTAACATAGTCTCCCTCCCTGCTTCATGGTGAGCTACTTCCTCCTGAAAGGTGCCCAGATGGAGAAAGGAATTAAACACTGGGACATTTAGCCAGCAATGAGCATAAAGAAATAGCAGGAAAACCTTGAAAGGTGGAATCATTCCTTCTTTTTGTCCCATTCCTCCCTGGGTTCAATGTTCAGATCATTATAAAATGGTTATGATATTTACTCACAGATTGTTAGCTACGTTCTTTTTCTGCAAATGACCTGGTTATTAATTGACATTAAATTGTCTCCTATAACTGACTGTTTGGGGAAAGAAAAACATGCCATGCTGTGACCTTATACAATGTTAAGGGGAGCAATAAGGGAATTATCTCACTAATGGACCCTCTCAATATTTGATAGAAGTGGTGTGAAACTAGCAGTTGGGCAGCTCTGCAGAAAAAGGCCTGGGCTGAATGACAGCATTGAATTCATGAGTCTGGGGGAAACCTCTGGACTTCCTTTCAATTTAGTTGTGAATTGAATTGACATGATTTCCAAACTTAGGATGAATGTTGGAGCTTACCTTGAGGTTAAAGAAAGGACAGCTTTCCAGATTTTCTTACTTTATCCCAATTCTTAGAAAGGCAGAATCACGGCTCCATTCTCCTCTGACTAAACTACCTCTATAAAATTCTAATAACCCAGAAGAACGGAGAGAGTGCTGTGTGCCCTTACTCCCACTTTGTTGATGTTTAGTTATGAAGGAAAACCAAACTGTGTGTGGAATTGTGTGTGGGAAACCAAATTTGATGTATGGAAAAAGAACCTAAGCATGAATCAGAGAAACCAGGTTCTAGTCCTGGATTTACCCTGATAATTTACTTACCAAACTGGGACACTTTAGGGTGAAAGGTGGTGTTATTAATACTTACACAAGAATATCAGGCATAAACCAGGACTCTCTTGGGCAAACTGAAGCATGTGGTCATTCTACCACTTACTAACTGTGTGCTTAGGCAAAATAACCCACAACTGTAAAATGTAAGTAACAACTGTTCTTCCATATATAAGGTTATTGTAAGGATCTAATGAAATGATGTATGTGCAAACACTTTGTGAACTATGATGCCATATACAATGAAAGTGAAAACATAATAGTGAATTACATTAGCAGCAGCTGGAGAAAGCTCTCAAAGAAACATATCTGCATGTGTTTCTAAGACAAGAGTAGAGATGTGGGAGCAGCAATCATGCAGATAAGTGTGGACAAAAGGAGATTTCTAAGGGAATATTGAAGGATCCATAGTAGGATGGGCTGTTTTTTAATAGTCTTTTCCTTTAAATCAACGTAATTTTTAAGAAGGAGGAGGTCTGGTGTGAGGAAAAGACTGTATTTGGGAATGTATTGGGGACTGTTCTAGATCCTGGGGGTGCAGTTAGGCAAGCTTGTATTTATATATCTTCAGAATTTGACATGAAATATAAAGGTCTGATATTTTGAGGATCTGGGCCTTGTTGTTGCAATTGCAGCCCTGGAGATGAAAACTCAAGGACTCTTGGTCCTTCTTATGCCATAATTTGATGTTTGTTGGCCTAACTTGGCTAATCAGCCTCAGGCCCTCCACTCTGTTTTTGTAGGATTAGAAAGAATCAAGATACCTTTTGCAGAGCACCTGCTACCACAATGACAACTGTGTTCATGATCCGTGTAGCCCAAACCCCGTCAGCCATCTGCTCAGCCTACTGGCCATAGATCACCATTAAGCACGTGGAGGCCAGTCATTTACAAACACCTTCTGTTGACTTACATGACCATGACCAAAAAACTTCAATTGGCAGTTTGAGGTCACATGAGACATTGACTTTAATATGTTTAATATAAGAAATTCAACTCATAGGCACTATTATTTCAACACTATATACATGTTGATTAAATAAATACTAATAGAAGTCCATGGACAGATGCTGAGTGGCTCTTTTGAAAAATAAGAAGGTTCTAGCTGTATAAACACTACCTGAAATCACTGAAAAAAAATATTTTGGAACACATTTTAAGTAGGGAGCAGAGCTAGTTAATTGACCAACAAAGATTTGTGTCCCTCTTCCATAGTGAAGAATTGGGAACTGGGAGGCTGCTACATAGCCAGGGTCTAGATTTCCCAGCATAATTGGCATACATGGAGCATGGTGTCTAGTTCTGGCCAGTGAAACATGAGTGGAAGTGGATGTACTTTCCCTCACTCTTCTCCCCATCTGCTGGCTGAATGCGGATGTCCCCAAGATCCTGGAAGAGGGAAGGTCTGCAAGGTAGAAGGAACCTGGGTCCCTAGAAGACAAGGGTAATGTGAATGAGAAATATATTTCTATTGTGTTAAGATTTGAGTGTTATCTATTAGAGAAACTAGTGCTGTCTTAAGCAATGTAGCTAGACACTGGAAATTTATTTATAATTTACTTGATTTCAAAAAAATATTTGGGATGTTCTACAAGATAGCATAAACTTTAAAAGAAATAAAAAGAAGTAAAAATGGGAAAATATAAATTAGAATATAAGGTCAAAATTGATGCACATTTAGAGCAGAAATTTTAGGTTATACACAATTATAATGTTGAGCCACTAATTTGGCTCTTGACTGCCTGGAAACCAAAGAAATGTTAAGAGAAAGAAAAAGAGAAAGAGAAAGAGAAAGAGAAAGAGAAAGAGAGAGTGAGGATTCACATTATTCAGAAGGAGAAAGCATGTAAATCTCTGAGAGGAAGCAAAAATTTTCCTGTTACTTAAATTGGAAAGAAATTTATTTTATCATGTATAAATTGGAAACACTGAGTAATATAGTAAAGAGATGTCCTCCACATCTCTTAGTATATACAAAGTGATGTTTTTTAAAGAAATTTTGTGTAATGTAAGCTGTTGGCATTCACCATAGGACAGTTCATCACTGTGATTCTGGAAGTGGTGGGGAAGTAGTTACAGAGAAGCTCATTTTGGGAAGAAAGATATGTTAAATAGAAAATGACAATACAGAGTGATAAGTACTGGGAGAGAAATATTAGTCATATTTTGATAAGTTATATAAAGCTTTTATTTCTTTCTTAAATGATTCAAAGAATGCCAGTCTTATTTTTTCTTTGTTCTATTTATTTTCTTCTAATAACACAGATTTTTCAAGTCAGGAATAAGAGACTTACTAAAAACCTGCCACCTGATGTCTCTGGAAACAGCACAGAAGGAACATGAGGAGGGATAAGCTAAGGCTGCCTAAAAAGCATGGGCTTTGGATCACATAGGTTTGGGATTGACTTCCAACTCTCATATTTCTTGGCTGGGTAACCTTGGACAAGTTACTTTAATCTCTCAACGATAATTTTGCCATACAATGGGACAATAATTTTCTTCAAAGATAATGATTAGAAATATCTGATACTTCATTAAATCCCAACTTTAACCAATTATCTGAAACTCTACTGTGTTTAAATGATGATAAAGTTAATCATTAATTTACTATTTTCCCAAAATGTTGCTTTCAATTTACTTTTAGAAGGAAAAAGTAAATGGCAAGAAAGCAAACTCACATCCTTTTTATCTCTACATAGATCACTTAGTCATTTCAAATCCATCAGTGTTTACAAAAGTCTGCTCTGTAGATCACCTGTATGAAACACTTCAGAGGTATGTGTATTGAAAGTTGTTCTTAGGTATCACCTGATCTTTCTGAGTCAGAATTCTTGGTGAGAGGCAGGGAACCTGCATTTTAAACATATTACACAGGCGGTTTTTATAAACATTGAAGTTTGAGAAAAATTGCTTCAAATCATGTAGTAAATGGTAAAACTTACATAAAAAATGTAGGGGATTCCCATATGCCCTCTCCTTACCCCTCCCACACTTAACAACATCATTCATTAGTGTGGTACATTTGTAACAATTGCTGAACACATATTGGAGCATTGCCACTAAGTGTGGATTATAGTTTACATTATAGTTTAAACTCTCTACCACACAATTTTGTAAGTTATGACAAGATATATAATGGCCTGTATCTGTCATTGCAATGTCATTCAGGACAATTCCAATGACCCGAAAATGCCCCCATATTACACCTATTTTCCCCTCTCCCTCCCCTCAGAACCTCTGGTGGCCACTGCCTCCACATCAATGATAAAAGTTCTTCCATTGCTAGAATGACAATAAGTATATAGTAGAATAACAGTAAGTCTACTCCATCGTTCATTCCCCAATCCTGAGGATTCTGGAATGGTGATGCCCACTCTGCCTCGAATTTAGAGGGGGCTTAGATCCCATGAGACAGATGGATGGACTATCTTGCTTGCAGTTGCAGATTCTTTCTGTTCCTTGGGATGGTCGTTGTCCATCATCATTTCCTTGTTAGTTTTCCTGGGTAAGTCCAATGAACCAGAGAGTAGGTGTTGCAACTCTATTGAGATTCAGGGCCTGACTGGCACATGGAAAGCCCAAAGATTTAAGTCTCTTGGACATGAACCTATCAACTCTAGTACTAATTATAGGTTCAAATGGAAGAGGCAGAAGAGCCAAGTGTAGGGAAACCACAACTGAGTCCAACTCTGTCACACTGGGGAGCATAAATTCCAAAGTAGAGTCCACTGTCAAGGTGCCAAACTCCTGAGCTGTCAGCCCTGCCTATAGTGTCTGGATGTCTCCAGAGCACTTAGAAGCCCTGCTATTTGAGAGAGTATTTACTGTGGCAGTCAATGAGATCCTACTAAGGTGTGCATAAGCGTAACCTCCGGAATGACCTCCTGACTCACTTTGAAATCTCTTAGCCATATAAACTCATTTGTCTTTATGCTTTCCCCCATTTGGTCAACATCTTTTTCCAGTTGCGTTGCTAGTTGGTGCTTGGTAGTAATCCCTCAGTGCCAGGGAGGCTCATCCCTGGGAGTCATGTCCCACACAGGGGGAAGGTAATACATTTATATGCTGAGTTTGGCTTAGAGAGAGGCCACATTTGAGCAACAAGGAGGCTCTCAGGAGGTAACTCTTAGGCAATCTATAATACTAGGCTAAGTCTCAATTTCAAAAGAAAAGGTTTAAAAGTAAAGTCATCAATATCAAGGGCATGTTAATGGTCCATCCTCCTTTACTAGGCATTGCCCTGTACTTGGAGGATTCTTGCTGTCCCATTAGAGAATGTGGCAGAACGCCCCAGGATGGGACTTGGATATTCTTTTGGTTATTGTATGGATCTCCACCCACCATGACAATGCCCCATGAACAATTGAACTCTTTTATATACCTTATAAGTATGCCCCAGGTGAACCTCCTCCCATGCATCCCCCATCACTGATACACTGCACCAATGATTCTCCCTGCCACAGTTGTAACCCTTCTGTGATCCAAAACTTCTTCAAAAATGAAGCCAACAAAATAACCAAATAAAATTAATAAGAAAATGAAATAATAGTGATAGTTTTTAAAATGACAAATAAAATACAAAAAATTAAAAAGAATTTGAAATAATAAAAAAATTTAAAAGATAAAATTAAAAAATAAATTTTGGCATTATGTCTTTCATCACTGTAAGATCTGTTGTCTTGTATGTATTTTCTTCCACTTATTCCCCCAGGATCTTTTTTTTTTTTTTTTTC